>PITA01010695.1:0-70507 GCA_004023965.1 Spilogale gracilis | reverse complement strand
ACATAATAGTAAAATTCTTGAATCATAAAACCAAAGAATATGTCTTAAGGGCAGCTAGGAGAAAGCGATCCCTTACCTATAGAGGGAGGACCATCAGAATAACGTCAGACCTTTCCACAGAAACCTGGCAAGCCAGAAAGGGCTGGCAAGACATATTCAGGAAGTTACATGACAAAAATATGCAACCAAGGATAATGTACCCAGCAAGGCTGACTTTCAGAATGGAAGGAGAAATAAAGAGCTTCCAGGACCACCAAAGTCTAAAAGATTATGCAACCACCAAGTCAGCACTACAAGAAATACTAAGGGGGTTCTATAAAAGAGAAATGAACACAAGATTGACATAGAACATAAATTTACAGAGGTAATCCATAGAAACATGAAATTCATGGGCAACATGATGTCAATACAAACGTATCTATCAATAATCACTCTCAATATGAATGGCCTAAATGCTCCAATAAAAAGGCACAGGGCTGCAGACTGGATAAAATGACAGGACCCATCCATATGCTCTTTACAAGAGACACATTTTGAATCTAAAGACACTTCCAGATGGAAGGTGAGGGGATGGAGGACCATCTTTCATGCCAACGGACGCCAAAAGAAGGCCGGGCAACGATTCTCATACCAGACAAATTGGATTTTAATCTAAAGACTGTAGTCAGAGACACAGAAGGACACTACATCATTCTTAAAGGGTCTATAAATGAAGAAGATCTAACAATTGTAAATATTTATGCCCCTAACATGGGAGCAGCCAACTACATAAGCCAACTATTAAGCAAAATAAAGAATCATATTGATACAAACACATTAATTGTAGGACATCTTAACACACCACTCTCAGCAATGGACAGATCATCTAAACAGAAAATAACAAAGAAACAAGAGCCTTGAATGACACATTGGACCAGATGGATCTCATAGATATATTCAGAACACTCCACCCTAAAACAGCAGAATACTCATTCTTCTCAAGTGCACATGGAACTTTCTCCAGAATAGACCACATACTAGGTCACAAATCAGGACTCAATCAATACCAGAAGACTGAGATTATTCCCTGTATATTCTCTGACCACAATGCTGTGAAACTGGAACTCAACCACCATAAAAAGTTCAAAAGAAAATCAAACACTTGAAGGCTAAAGATGATCCTGCTCAAGAGTCTGTGGATCAACTAGGAAATCAAAGAAGAACTGAAACACTTTATGCAAACCAATGAGAATGAAGATACATCAATCTAAAACCTATGGGATACAGCAAAGGCAATCCTAAGGGGGAAGAGGGAAATTCATAGCCATCCAAGCCTCACTCAAAAAAATTGAAAAATCCCAAATACACCAACTCTCATTACACCTTAAATAACTGAAAAATCAACAAAAAATTAAACCAACCCTGCCCACAAGATGGGAAATAATTAGAATTAGAGCAGAAATGAATGAATCAGAAACTAGAGATACAGTAGATCACATCAACGAAAGTAGGAGCTGGTTCTTTGAAAGAATCAATAAGATCGATAAACCATTGGCCAAATTAATCCAAAAGAAAAGGGAGAAGACCCAACCTAATAAAATTATGAATGAAAGGGGAGAGATCACAACTAACACCAAGGAAATAGAGACTATCCTCAGAAATTACTACCAACAATTATATGCCAATAAGTTTAACAACCTAGAAGATATGGATACATTCCTAGAAACCTATAAACTTCCAAGACTGAAACAGGAAGATATTGACAATCTGAATAGACCTATATCTAGTAACAAGATTGAAGCAATGATCAAAAACCTCCCCAAAAACAAGAGTCCAGGACCAGATGGATTCCCTGGGGAATTCTACCAAACATTCAAAGAAGAAATAATACCTATTCTCTTGAAGCTCTTTCAAAAAATAGAAAGAGAAGGAAAACTTCCAGACTCTTTCTATGAAGCCAGTATTACTCTAATCCCCAAACCAGACAAAGACCCCCTCAAAAAGGAGAACTTCAGACCAATATCTCTGATGAATACGGATGCCAAGATTCTCAACAAGATCCTTGCTCACAGGATCCAACAATACATTAAAAAGATTATCCACCATGACCAGGTGGGATTTATCCCAGAGATGCAAGGGTGGTTCAACACTCAAATATCAATCAACATGATAGAACAAATCAATAAGAGAAGAGAGAAGAACCACATGGTACTCTTAATTGATGCAGAAAAGGCATTTGACAAAATACAACATCCGTTCCTGATTAAAACTCTTCAAAGTATAGGGATAGAGGGAACATTTCTCAACTCATAAAATCTATCTATGAAAAACCCACAGCGAATATCATTCTCAATGGGGAAAAACTGACAGCCTTCCCTCTGATATCAGGAACAAGACAGGGATGCCCACTCTCACCACTACTGTTCAACATAGTGTTAGAAGTCCTAGCAACAGCAATCAGACAACAGAAAGAAATAAAAGGTATCCAGCTTGGCAAAGAAGAAGTCAAACTCTCTCTCTTTGCAGATGACATGATACTCTATATGGAAACCCAAAAGACTCTACCCCCAAACTACTGGAACTCATACAACAATTTGGTAATGTGGCAGGATACAAAATCAATGCACAGAAATCAGTTGCGTTCTTATACACTAACAATGAAAATATAGAAAGGGAAGTCAGAGAATCGATTCCCTTTACTATAGCACCAAACCATAAGATACTTAGGAATAAGCCTAACCAAAGAAGTCAAGGATCTGTACTCAAGGGACTACAGAACACACATGAAAGAAATTGAAGAAGACACAAAAAGATGGAAGAGCATTCCATGCTCATGGATCTGAAGAATAAACATTGTCAAAATGTCTATACTACCCAGAGCAATCTATACTTTCAATGCCATTCCGATCAAAATTCCACCAACATTCTTCAAAGCATTGGAACAAACAATCCTAAAATTTATATGGAACCAAAAAAGACCCAGAATCACTAAGGAATTGCTGAAGAAGAAAAACAAAGCAGGGGGCATCTCGTTACCTGACTTCAGGCTTTATTACAAAGATGTGATTACCAAGACAGCATGGTACTGGCACAAAAACAGAGAAATCGACCAATGAAACAGAGTATAGAGTCCAGGTATGGACCCACAAATCTACGGGCAAATCATCTTCAACAAAGCAGGAAAGAATATCCAGTGGAAAAAAAGACAGTCTCTTCAATAAATGGTGCTGGGAAAATTGGACAGTTACGTATAGAAGAATGAAACTAGACCATTCTCGTACACCACATACAAAGGCAAACTCAAAATGGATGAAAGACCTCAACGTGAGTCAGGAATCCATCAAAATCCTGGAAAAGAACATAGGCAGTAACCTTTTGACATCAGCCACAGCAACTTCTTTCAAGACACGTCTCCAAAGGCAAAGGAGACAAAGCAAAAATGAACTTCTGGGACTTCATCAAAATTAAAAGCTTTTTAATTTGGAAAAAAGGAAAGGAAACAGTCAACAAAACAAAGAGACAACCCACAAAATGGGAGAAGATATTTGCAAATGACACTACAGACAAAGGGCTGGTATCCAAGATCTATAAAGAACTACTCAAACTCAACTTCCAAAAAGAAGATGAACACATCAAACAATGGGCAAGAGACATGAAGAGGCACTTCTTCGTAGAAGATATACAAATGGCTAACAGACACATGAAAAATATTCAGTGTCACTAGCTATCAGGAAATTCAAATCAAAACCACACTGAGATACCACCTTACACCAGTCAGAATTGCCAAAATTAACAAGTCAGGAAACAACAAGTGTTGGAGAGGCTGCGAAGAAAGGGGAACCCTCTTACACTCTTGGTGGGAATGTCAACTGGTGTAGCCGCTTTGGAAAACAGTGTGGAGATTCCTTAAAAAATTAAAAATAGAGCTACCCTATGACCCTGAAATTGCACTACTGGGCATCTACCGCAAAGATACAGATGTAGTGAAAATAAGGGCCATATGTACCCCAATGTTCATCGCAGCAATGGCCACAATCACCAAACTGTGGAAAGAGCCAAGGTGCCCTTCAGCAGATGAATGGATAAAGAAGAGGTGGTACATATATACAATGGAATACTTTGCCTCCATCAGAAAGGATGAATATCTAACTTTTGTAGCAACATGGACTGGATTGGAAGAGATCATGCTGAGTGAAATAAGCCAAGTAGAAAGTCAAGTATCACATGGTTTCACTTACTTGCGGTGCATAAGGGGTAATATAGAAGGCAGTAGGAGAAGGAAAGTAAATGGGAAGTAGGGTAATTCAGGGAGAGAAATGAAACATGAGAGCCTTTAGACACAGAAACAAACTGAGGGACTTGGAGGGGGGGTGGGGGGATGGGAGAGCCTGGTGGTGTGTACTGAGGGCATCTATTGCATGGAGCACTGGGTGTGGTGCATGGGCAATGAATCTTGGAACACTGAAAAAATAAAATAAGTTTAAAGTTAAAAAAAAGAGTTATGGTACCTAATTAGTACCTAATTATATAGTATATATGTAATAAGACTAAATACCATAATGTATTTGTAGGAAAAAAAGAAGATAAATGTCTGATACAGGTGCATGTTGAAATATAAATACATTTTATATTCTTCTTCAAATGTTGTAAAATTAAAGTTATTAAACAAATGTAAAGCATTTATAAAGCATGTACTAAATTCATTTTCACATTTTCTGCAACTGTGTTCCATAACCAATTATTTCAGATACCACAAAAGATACCTTACTAGTCAGAATCCACTAATTGCATTTTTATTGTTGTTTTATGGTTGATCAATTACATAAACGTGAATTTGAAACACTTCTCACCTTCATATAAGCAATAACTGAGCCATTGACTTGGGGTAAATACCAAAAAGACATGATCTCCACCTGAAGTTGCTGATATTCTAATGTGAATGTGATTTCAAGAAATCAGTCTTGGTATCAGGATATAAGTATATTGATCAGGAAACACAGGCACCACGGGACTTCTAGTAAGGGCACCTTAATAAGGTTTGGGAATTCAGAGGTCACTAAAAGATTAATCAGGGATTAACAAGTAAAATGGTACAGGGGACGAAGGTGAAGGGATGAGGCAAATAAGGACATACATGTGTGCCAAGGCCCATAATGGTTGAATTATAAGGTACAAAGTTTTGAGTAATGTAAGAGGGCAAAACTATAAAGAACCTACTAAAAACAGTTGTCAGGAGTTTGGACATTTGTTTTGATTGTGACGGCAAATTATTTGAATATAACCTCTCTTCAGGGTGGAGTATGAACAGGTGAAAGTTAAGACTATAAGAAGCTATTGTGTCAATCTAGGCAAAGAGGATGATTGCCTAATATAAAGTAAGAACAGGAAAAATAGATATTGACTTGAATGATTGTCCTATATTAAGAAGTTGGAAATCATTATTCTTGGTTATTTGATATAGGAAGTAAAGAAGCTGAGGGAGAGAATGATACCCAGATTTCTGGCTTGAGTAACTGGCTGTATGAATTTGAATTCAATGATGCTAGAAAAGTGACATGAGAATAGTTTCTTCATAAAGTTTTCTATCTTTATGGGATTTATTTGTTTATTTTTATTTTTTAAAGATTTTTCATTTATTTATTTGACAGAGAGAAACACAGGTAGAGAGGGAACACAAGTCGGAGGAGTGAGAGAGGGAGAAGCAGGCTTCCCGCAGAGCAGGGATCCTGATGCCGGGTCCCATTCTGGGACTCTGGGATCATGACCTGAGCCGAAGACAGACACTTAATGACTGATCCACCCAGGCACCTCTCTTTATGGGATTTAAATATCTCATTAAACATATTCACTCAACCTTACTGCCTAATGCCTGAATAGATGATCTTTGCATAATGTAACTTAATGTTCTCATAGAGTAATTCTGTCTTCTTTGATTTTTTTAAATAATTGAGGCAACAACAACAAAAAATTGAGGCAACATTTATTTTTCTGATTCCTTCTAAATTCTTGAATTGATTGTCTAAAAGTGTTTCATAGACTAGGTTGAAATTCTAACCAGCCAGCAAATAGAGAAAATGCACTTTTGCCTTCTACTTAGGTCTACATGAAGGACTAGTTAGTTCTGCACAAATAAACTAAATAAATTCACTTTGTAATGTTTTCTGCACTAACATTATAATATTATATATATCTTATATGATTTGAAAATTCCAAGCTACAGAATTTCTTCTAGCTTTGGAATACTATATTATGAATTCTAATTATTACATTAGATATTATATGAAAATATAAAAGTTCCAAAATAATTCCAACTTTAATATAATTTCTAAATTTCAACCCAAATTTGACAATATCCTAATCTCTCTGATAGAAAGCATCCATCCTACCCCCAATTACATTTATACAGTAGAGACATACTCATTTTCCTTTAGGAATGCATGCCTGTAAACTGGCATTTTCCTACATGTCTCCCTGTTTATTCTCTATAAAGAAATCTAATTTTCTTAGGATCTCATATCATAATAACTTCCTATCTTTCATCTTTTTTTTATTTCCAATTGCTACTGTCCGGTTAAGAATTTATTATTTATCACTTTATCTAGTCAAAATCACATCCTTCTTAGCAAATTGGAAATAACTTTTCCTCTTTCCAATTTATCTTTTATAATGCTTCCACAATTATCCCTCTTAACAGGGAAAGCTAATCACAATAAAACTATCCCAGTCAATATTCTTCATTGTTTTACAATGAGTTAACAGATAAAACCTAAGTTATCTTGCAAAATTAAAAGATATCTTTGTTTTCTAGCTTTTACTATATTGGTCACACTTTATTACAAATTCATGTTGAACTCCCCTTCATGCCAATATATTTGTTGTTTCCTCTGTCTGAAAGTTCTCACCCCACACTGAGCTGCTTGAGTTCATGGGTGGGGTGCCTATTCATTATTTAAGTTTCACCTGGATACCTTCCTGATTCTCCTTTCTGAAGACCTTTCTTACCCACTCAACCTCTTCTCCCCGAATTTCCCATTACACAATTATAAATTTTTTTAAAAAGATTTTATTTATTTATTTGACAGAGAGAAACACAGTGAGAGAGGGAACACAAGCAGGGGGAGTGAGAGAGGGAGAAGCAGGGTTCCTGCCAAGCAGGACTCCTGGGATCATGACCTGAGCAGAAGACAGTTGCTTAACCAACTGAGCCACCCAGGCACCCCTCGCAATTATAAATTTTTATTTGAAAGTTTTAACATGGTTTAATGGTTAGAACATGTTTATGTGTGCTTGTATATCCATACATATTATATATATGCACATATATACATAGTTTACTGTATTATATGTATATATCTATATGCACATTTAATATAATTATATATAATAAGATTATTGAGATTAGAGCCTAATTTTGAAGAGAGAGGAGTGCTTGTTTTTCTTATGGTTTAAACTCTTAAAGCCTAGGACAATTACTGTTATATCATATGCACATAATAAATATTAAGTGAATAAGTAAATCAATAGGTAATTTTAAGATATTAATGAATATTTACTAAGCATTCAATAAACTTCTCTCCTTGCTTCATAGAATGATGTGAATTTTAACTATATAACTCCTTTTTAGCTATCATTTATGCCCCATTATTTTTTAATTGTATTATCTGGGAGGAAAAAAAAAAGAAATTTAATGACCAATCAATACTTGGTGACTATTGGCACTCCTCAAAATAGTCCTCAGAGTATTATAGTGAAACTGGGTTACGTCTAGGGATAAGTGTTAACTCATCCACTGGATTGCGTAAGTATATGACCATTCCATCTGAGACTGTATATGTGTTTCGAAAATATGAGCACAGATACAGATACCTTTCCTTTTTTTTTTTTTTTTTTTAAGAAACACAGTGAGAGAGGGAACACAAGCTGGGGGAGTGAGAGAGGGAGAAGCAGTGACCTGAGGCAAAGGCAGACACTTAATGACTGAGCAACCCAGGCGCCCCCAAATACCCTTTCTTGATGTGATATTACATAATGCATCTTTCTCAGAAGAGAATGGTGGAGAAATGGGAGGTAGAAAAAAATACTTATGAGTTTGTAAACTATGGCTTAATTTTAAACTGAGGAAATCCAGTATTGATAAACTGTGGTTCATATGTAACCTTATTTCCTCAAAGTAAAAGAACATGGGGATGTTTTGCGATTGTTTCATGTTTATTCAAAACTGGGTCAGCTGATAATGAATAAACATCAGGTATTCAATGAAGTGAATTGAAAAGTTCAATGTCTTATGTGAAAAAGGGAAATAAGATAAACTTTTTACAGAATCAGTGAATGTTAATAGGCTGTGTAAAATAACAATGGTGAAACCTCCAATTAGTGATTTATATAGTGTGTTTATGAGACAGGGCTCATGAGGAATTAAGGGTTATTAAGAGCATAAAAGTCATAACGTAGGCAAATGGCTGTCAGAGGAAGCACTGAAGACTGTTCTAAGCATAGAGTGATTTGTGGAGCAATTTATAGTGTGTCTGAACTTTGTTGAACTTCCATATCTTTGATCTACCTGGTCATACATAGATAATCTCACTGAGTATCAGTAACAGCCTCCAGCTTTTCTTTCTTTCCCTTCTCTTTCTTTTCCTTTCCTATATATCTGTATATGCATTCTTTCTAAATTTGCCCCAAGGGTTCATTCTTTTTTCATGGATGATAAAGGATAGACCTAAACTTAAATAGTGGCTATTTCTTAAAGAATTTGGGACTGACTTCAGGGTCTTTAGAGGACTAGATATTTGCAGGAATGATATTTTTGGAGTAAAAGAAGAATCATTAAATAATTGGTGTGTAGTCATTTAGGAAGGTACATTCAATATATAAAATAAATGGACTTTAATGCAATATTGGAACTGATGCATGCCTTTGATTAGTAACCTATCTTCATCTGTCTTTTCAGTTTATAAACTAAAAGTACATATTACTACAAGAACACTGGAACAGATGATGGAAACATATTTTTACCTCAGTTTTCCAAATAAATATATCCAGGGTCAAGAGAGTGGAAAATTGTACCCACCTTAGGCATTTAAGAAGTGGTCAAGGAAGCATTTCATAGACATCTGAATGCAAACTCAGGCTCTGCCTTCATTATAGTAGACAAATCTGTGGGCAGTTGGCCATTTGTCCAGATTTTTTTGTGAAGATAGTATGCAGTTTGAAATGATTTTTTTTTACTTATTTTAATTTCTAATCTATTGGCTATGATATTTCTGGTTGTAGGAAAGAAGAGAATAGCTATTAAAAGATATTCCTTGAATTCTGTTTATTGTGTTGTCTTTGGAAGGAAACATGGAAAGAGCACTAGGTTTTTTGTTTGTTTGTTTCAGTAGAAACTAGTAGGAAAATACAAAAACAGGTGTTTCTTAATACATAAGGCAGTAATGTATCAATACTTTTGAATAAGTGATATGGAAAAAAAATTTAAAAAGAACCAAAACCTTTACATAATAAAACAAAATTAATAAAGGAGGAAGAAAGAAACATTAGAATCCCCTTTTACTTTGGTCTATCCCTATCCATTTAGTATATAGTATCTATATCATTCTGTTTTATTTGTTACATTTATTATTTTTCTTATGTTTTTGGTTTTAGCCATTTTTAATTTTTCATTTTAGACAGGGATAAGATTTAATAAGATATTTGATCATCTTTGCTTTACCTGTCTCAGAAGAATCTCAGTTTGATTCGTTGTTACAGTGTGTCAGAGCCAATTTTTTGCCTAGAAAACTTTTTCAGGACAATCATACTTGGTAATATTTGTACTTTTTATAAACAAATGAAACATCACTAGATAAAACGTTCTATACTCAAAGTTCTGTCCTTCAATGATTTATAAATATTAACTGATCATCTTCTAATATCTTGAGATGCTGTTTGGAAATTTAAGGTAAATCTGATTTTGTTCCTTTAAGAATAATCTATTTTTGGGCATCTGGGTGGCTCAGTGAGTTAAAGCCTCTGCTCTGGGCTCAGGTCATGATCTCAGGGTCCTGGGATCAAGGCCCACATCAGGCTCTCTGCTTGGCAGGGAGTCTGCTTCCTCCTCTCTCTCTGCCTGCCTCTCCACCTACTTGTGATTGATCTCTGTCAAATAAATAAATAAAATCTTTAAAAAAAAAGAATAATTTATTTTTTCTTGACATTATAAATTTTACCATGTTTTGATCTAATGAATCATTTTAGTTTGAAAATTTATATTTTCTTTCATTCTTGAAAGTTGTGTTCATTAATATTTTTTTTTCATTTTTAAAAAATTACTTTCTCTTATTAGATCATCTGGATATAAGTATATCTTAATCTTTATGTATCTATCATGTTACCTTTTTCTGCTATCCTTCTTGAAAAGTTCCACACTCTAATTTTGAAACTCATTCATTTATTTTTTCAGTTTTACACACCCTGCAATTTTTCATAATCTCTCTCTTTACATATCTATCTTTCTATCTATCATCTACCTATTTTATTATTTTTCCTGTGTATAGTTGTTTATGATAAACCGCGAGGATGGCTGGCTTATAAAACATATTATTAGGGATATTGGATTTCAGAAAGGATTTGACTTACGTTGTCTTTCTTTTTTTTTTTTTTTTAAATATTTTATTTATTTGACAGAGAGAAACACAGCCAGAGAGGGAACACAAGCAGGGCGGGTGAGAGAGGGAGAAGCAGGCCTCCTGCCGAGCAGGGAGCCCAATGTGGGACTCGATCCCGGGTCTCTAGGACCATGACCTGAGCCGAAGGCAGTCGCTTAACCAACTGAGCCACCCAGGTGTTCCATGTTGTATTTCTTTTAAGGTAATTTTATGAAGATGTCCATTGAAACCAATACAAATTTCAAATGATATATTATTGAAACAGAACATTTCTACTTGTGTCTCTTTTATATTTCCCATTCTTATTTCATTCTGCTAGAATCTTTTTTTGTTATTTATTTGCATTGATTTTATTTATTTTAAATTCTGATCTATTGGTTTCAATATTTCTGCTTTCTGATGGATCAGAGGAATTTTTCTTGCTATCTAGTTATTTTGATGTGAGTTCACCTTGCCCTTGGAGACATTAGCTATTCCACATATGAGACTTATTTTGAAACCAAGCCTCCAATCTGTGTCTGTTTTGATGCTTTTAAAGACTCAGAGAACAGAGAGGCATATACATCGCACATATAAGACAGAACTTGTGTTGTCACTCTGCCAAGTAACTTGTCAGGTTAGATTTTTACCTTTAAACCTTAGACGCAACAGTCTCATTTATAATCTGAAAATCCTTAGAGACTAGAGTAAGATCAGTAGAGAATAGAATTCAGAAGACAACTAGGCAGTCACACATATTTCTTGTTTTCATTCATTCTTCCCCTGTAAAGGGCTGCCTGGTATTTCAGTAGTTAACTCTCAATTTGGGCTATTGTGATTGATTTCAGCAGTGAAAGAACATGCAGCCATCTTCTGCAGGCCATTTAGACAATATAAAAACTCAAAATACCTCATTTCAACATAGCCAGTGTATCTAATAATATCAATTCCTCTCATGACCCACTGGTTGCCCTCTGCCTTACATAATCCACGAGCACACCTAATACACACAGATAATAAGACACACCGAATACATAAGACAGGTGCACTAAATATAAATGCATATGGAGCTGTATATCAGACATCCCTATACTGTCTTATGGAAATATTGGCCATTTTTTTGTCAATTAGTTACTAGAATCCTTGTTTGGTATTACTCTCTTAATTTCCTTTTGAGAAGTGATTATGCAGCCGGTAGTAATTTACTATCCTGGCAGGAGTTAGAAATGTCCAAGATTTAGGGTGGGAGAATTTATGACTACTTAATTTACCACTTCCAATAGTATGACTTGGTTTAAAAAATATCTCAATGGAAAATGAAGTGAAATGTCAGGAGGATATATGAGTTAATAGACATGGAACATCTCTTTAAACTATAAAAACATGTATGACAAGCCAGTAGAGTTACTAAAATGCATTATCATAAACTATTCCCTAGATTTTAGTGATTTCAGAAGTGTCTTCCCTATCATGTTCTACCTTTTAGACACACTGCAATGCTAGCCATTTCTTGCTCAAACTGGGCTTTTTCTTGTTCTTCATGCTTATGTAGGTGTTGTTCCTTCTAAAATCGATCCTCAGCTTGTCTAATCAACAGTTTACAGGTGAAATATCACCCTTTGGGAAGACTTCACCATTTATATAAGGTGATTTTATTTATAACCTCCCTTATTTTTTGTAAAACACTCTATACCTCTTCAGCACTGTTCAAACTCAATCGAAGCTATCTGTGCACATGTCTCTAACAGATTATAAACTCTCTAAGAGCAGGAGGCATACCTTATTCACATTTGTATAACACTTCTAGGGGGAGGTAACATATACTTAAAAGTTTAAATGAAATTATTCTAAAACCTATTACATGAATACGAGGAGCTGAGTGTTGTATGACTTTCAGGGGGAAATGGGACTTAAATTTTATAGAGTTACTTCTGAATCTGAACTCTAGCTTTCAAAAAGTTAGCTCACAGATGAATCGTCTTATGACTGATGTATTATTTTGTGCTATGACTATATTATCCTAAAAGAAATAAACCTTATTTTCCTTGTCTTTCTCTTAATATTCATATATGGCATCTCTACACGAAGGGATTTACTGGTTATTGCTTTCCCTCTACCCCATATATTAACTTTCCTCCCAGAACCTGGTCTTACTTTATGATTCAGAACAGTATAGCTCCATGGCACATGTAGGCATCTTGCTTAACTTTGCGTAGCCTGTGTTTGTGATGCTCTTTACCAAATAGCACACCACCAACCTTGTTTTTCATCACAAAATCAGCAGAGGCTTTGATATCCACATCTTTCAATTTTCTCCCCATTGGCATGTGATATGCTTTCCTTCTTAGAAAGGAGAAAATGGTACAACCAGCAGGCCCACCCTTAAATCTGCAGAGCAAATGACAAGAGCAAGTATAAGGGTCCATGGAAAGTATGTCTAAAGATTTAGTATTTATAAATAAAACAGAAAACTGTTAAATGAAATTTATTCTGTCCTCTTTTCTTGGAAGTTATAGCTTTATAAATCTATGTGGAAAGTCATTTTTATATGATTTAAGGTTACAAAATATCAAAGAGGTTTGAACTTAATATTTATTACGCACATGTTCATACTTGTCTGATTGGCTAGTCATGTTTAAATAGGTAATAAGGATAGAAATAATTCAAAAATATTATGCTCTTATTCTGTGGATATTATTTTTTGCCTTTGTTTTAAAAATGTCAGAAATTATTTTGTTGCAACAAAGATTTTCATATAAGTTATATTCAATTGATAACAATGAGGTAAAGTTTAAAAAATTAAATGTAGGGGTGCCTGGGTGGCTCAGTTGGTTAAGCGACTGCTTTCAGCTCAGTCATGATCCTGGAGACCCAGGATCAAGCCCCCACATCGGGTTCCCTGCTCAGTGGGAAAGCTTCTTCTCCCTCTCTCATTCCCTCTGCTTTTGTTCCCTCTCTAGCTGTGTTTCTCTCTGTCAAATAAATACATAAAATCTTAAAAAAAAAAAAATTAAATGTAATTCTATCCCAAGTATACAAATACTTGTTTTTTTAACAAGAAAGGAAAATTAAAGTCATTGTTAAACTCAAAACTATTGAAAATGTTTTCATGTTTAAAGTGCTTTATTCTATTTTTTAAATATTTGTTAAAATTAAAAGTCAAAATTATAATTATGCCACCTTTGAAATAAATTACTTAAACTAGTTTTACTAATTTTTGAATATTCATTTAAACCCTGTTGAATATTTATAAAATAGTTATGAATAATGTTCAATATCTCTTTAGTTGGCAATGTAATGATTCAGCATATTTTACACGTGTTTTGCCTAGAAAAATATAAATATTTATTTTTAAATATTACAATTTACTTGATGTTATAAATATTACTCAGTGTTCTGTGAAAGGTTATAAATGTGGAGTTAGCTTGTTATTTCCCCCTGGAACAATGAAATAAAACATAAAGAGAAGGAGGAAGAGGGGAGGAGAGGAAAAAGGAAGGGGGAAAGAAAAAAAAATGCTTTCATGACTGGAAAATGATTTATTTTGTTATGCAAAAATAAATGCATTAATTATTTTTTCTTTTTTTCTGATATGATATTCTTCCCTTCAATCCTCTCTATCTTCTGAAACAATTTACATTTTCCAGATTAATACAAACTCTTTCATAGGATTTGGAACATTTGCCCTTCTAGTGGAGGATATAGGGTACAACTATGGAGCATCATTTTACTAAGGTCTAATGAGCGTTAATGAAGAGACTGGCTATGTAAAGCTGCAAGTGTTCTCTGTACCACAACTGAGCTCCAGAATCCAAGTAAAAAGTCAACTTTTGTTCTTTAGTACATTTATTTATGTTTGTGTTTGTGATATGTGAGGATTCCAAGAGGCCTTGTCCTCTTATGTGAGTCTAAAGGCAATACTGAGTTGTTGTTTTTTTGTTTTTGTTTTTGTTTTTATCAAATATCAGTTTCAACCTGAAGAACTTGTAGGAATGCTCAGCACATGATTACTAACCAATATATATTTTGTAATGAAGGCCATCAATATCATAATGTGATTTTAGCTATAGTGCCTAATTGATAGGCCACAAAATCTAATACAGATTTTAAGTTTACATTATTAATACTTGTACAATTTTATATTGAGAGATAATTCTCCATGGATTTCTCACATGTTTGCATCTGTTACAAACAAAAGCACTGCCAGCCTTTTGTTCTATCTTTTCAGAGATATTTGTTTAACAAATGGCTTTGGAAAATAGTATCTGTCTCTGGAGCAAAAAGAAATTTTACTTAATCTCCAGTTCAAATAGATAGTGTCTCTCTTCAACGCAAAAACAGACATGCCAAATTCCATTATAAAAGATTCAAGTTCCCTAATTTAGACTCCTTCTCCTGTACTGCAACTCGCCGTGTGTGTGGATGTCACCTAGCTTTGGGTAATGGTACATAGGGAACTGACAGAGATTTTCTTCTTGACCGAAAACTAGTTACACTCTTCTGAAATCTCTTCTCAACTAGGCTCTAATTTTAGGGCTTCGGTGTTTGTCTCTGCATTGTCCTGTTTTTAGCCAAAACCCCATTAGATCTGTTTAGCCATAATTCTTTCCTTTCCTTGATGTTTCTTCTTAGTGATTTTTCTATCCACTGCCCCCTCCTATCTCTTAGCCATAAATTTCCACTTTTCTTGGTTGCATTTCAAGGGTGAGCTCGAGCTCTCTCCACTGCAAAATTCTATTGCAAAGGTCCCTACACATACTGGAATGAAGTCTGCTTTATTGTTCTTTAACAAATGTCATTGAATATATATTGTTTTCTGTAGCAGAACCTGCACAACAGAAATCTGATACCCTGATTACTGCTATTGTTGTGAATAATGAAGTCCTTCAATCTAGAAGACTTGACTATTGCTAGTAAACCATATCAGACTAGGTAGCTGACAAGTGGGGTAAGATTTCAGACCATTCACAATTTTGACAGTTTCGGTGATGAAGATGGGATACTGACAGAGGCATGACTTTTTGGAAAAGGAAAATTAAGGGCCTCATATGTTGGTTAATGGGATGTGAGGGACTCCTATGGGAATCATTATAGAAAAACATGACTAAAATTTATGTTCAACTGAGCATGAATGGTCCATTTGACTGCATGTTAAAGAAGAAGAATTGAGGGGGTAGTTTTAGGCTGAGTGACAGAGTAAGTAAATACAGCTTAACAAATGTTTCCCTGGATGTGACAAATTCTTATCCAGGTAGGAGGTTTATAACACCAATATAAGACAAGACTCTAGAATATACAATATGAGAAGAAAAAGGGTAAAATGTGTTGAAATACAAGTAGAACTAAAATTATCTTTATCTGAAAGGGTGTATTATTTTATATATATAATGTGTATAGTAAGTCCTAAAGAATTTTTTTTTTAAGTTTGTAGATTTAATGAACTGCATGGAGCACTCAGTGTTATACGCCAACAACGAATCATGGAATATTGCATCAAAAACTAATGATGTATTGTATGGTGACTAACATAACACAATAAAAAAAAAAAGTGTGTAGATTTAATAAGTAACTTGAGTGAGTTTAAAATAGGATTTACAATGTACTTTAGTCAGGGTTCTACCCAGGAAACAGAAGCAGGAGATAGAGACAGAAAGAAAAAAAGAGAGAGGTGAAAGAGAGAGAAAATGAAAATTAGTTTATATGATTATAGAACTGGCTAGACAAATCCAAAATTCATAAGATTTCTTGTCAGGAAGGGGAAGAGGTTATGTTGTAGCCCCTAGGGAAACAACTGGTTGTTTTTAAGTCCTTTCAATTGATTGGATCAGGCTAGTTTCCTTTAGAAGATTATCCAGGATAATTTTCCTTATAAAGTCAACTAGTTGTAGATGTTAATCACATCTACATAATACTTTCTTTTCATCACCTGTGTTGGTGTTTGTTTGAATAACTGACTATAGATTCCTCATGTTCACAAAACTATCATCACATAATAATATCCAAAACTAAGGATATGTTTAATAAAGTATGTGTGAGCCTTCTATATTAAAAACTACAAAGCATTGTTGAAAGGCATTAAAGAAGACATAGAGACATATACTATTATTAGAAGGTAGAGGAGGGACAATAAAATATCTCTAGACTAAGAAAGCACTTTGAGACTGAAAAACAAGGCAAACCACTCAGTATTTTTTACACAGTTTAATTAAAGATTGCTTACTGACAGGAGGTATTGGACAATCCAGGCACTACACAACTATTATTTTTTTTTACAATGTTCTTACTTAAATCTTTACCTTGTATAGATCTAGGGGCATTTTGGTGAGGTCAAGGGTAGTTATCTTAAATGGTGCCATCTGTGCACCAGGGAAAGCTACTAGTTATCTAGAGCAGTGCCATCTACATGCCACTTTAGAAAATCTCAAAGCAAACACTGCATTCTGTTCATGGGGTAAATTAACCTCCAAGAGGCTGGGAACACATAGCCCTGAGGGAGGTCATTGTGGGGACATGAGCAAGGTGGAAGGCAAAAGATGGAGTCAGTGCTGTTAGGACTACTACAACTGTGTACATGTTTGAAAGACTTAATGTTAACTCATCCAAAATTGATTTATCCCATCACTGTAATTCCAATCAGAATTTAAGTATATCGATTGAAGTTGGTAGAATGATTATAAAACTTATATGAAAATTAAGCATAACTAGGTTATGCAAAATAGTTTTGAAAAAGAAGAAAGTTGAAAAACTCATTTGACTCATGGTATTTTATTTGAATAATTATTATTTGCTACATTAATCCAGATAGTATGGTATTGATTTAAAATTAAACATATGAAACAGAATAGAGGATGCAGAAATAGATTCACACATATCTAGTCCATTGATCATCAACAAAATTGGAAAGGTGTTGAAATGACTATATATCCATATGGAAAACAAAAATGACCCCCTATCCTTATCTAATATATACCATACATGGATATTAAATTCAAATGGATTTTAGACCTAAATGTGCTAAAACTTTGAAAAAAATTTTAAAATGTGTGAATTTTGGGTAGAAAAACATTTTCTAAGTAGGCAACAAATCTCTCTGTCTACTTAGATACATTTAAGACACAATCCACCAATTGTATTCTTAGTTATTTATCCAAGAAAACACAAATTATGTCCAAAACTTGTACAAAAATTTTCTAGATAAATGGACAGGTAGATAAAGAAATCTGTTTACCAGTTTTATATATATAGCCATTTCTTATGTAGTTGTCATGTAATCCACTAATTCCATTCTTATTTATCCAAGAAAACACAAAAATGTGTCCTTACAATGACTTCTATAAAATGTTAATGACAATTTGTTTAAAATAGAAATTAGAAACATTGCAAATGTACATCAATGGGTAAAAGAATAAACAGATTGTATTGTATCCAAACTTGGTTGACTGCCCAAAAATAATTAGGAATGAACTACTTATTCACATAAGAACATGGCTGTGTCTCAAAAATATGCTGAACAAAAAAATGCCAATGACAAATAAGTACTCACTGAGTGATTTCATTTTTATATAATTTTAGGAAAAGCAAAAGTAATCCACAGTGACAGAAAAAGAGATCAATGGTTACCTGGGGTTGGTGGTGTGAGGATTTACAACAGAAGGACATAAGAGAATATTTGGGGTCGATGAAAGTAGTCTGTATTTTGATTGTGGTGGTGGTGTGTGTTTGGCAATGCTCTTTGAACTTTTATGCCTAAAACAGATTATTTACATGTAGGTTATATGTCAAAATTTTTATTTTTGAATAAAAAGTAAGTCAAATGAGTTTATGTCACTAAAATGCAAGATTGAGAAAAAAAGTGATAAGTAATAAATGTAGGGTTTCTTTACAATAATTTGTTGGTGGTAAATAAAAAAAGTATGTGCTGTGTGTTTTATTGTAAACTATTAATCAAAACACAATTTAGAAATAAAACGCTATTACAACTTAACCAAAAAAAGTAGCCTTGTGTTAGAGATGGCATCCCTTAAAAAATATATAGCACAGAGTAGAAATGTAGAAATAAGTAATAAAAATACCAAGATACATATTTTCATATTTGTCTTTATTTGATATCTGTCTCCTGGGAGACTATAGCTGTCTGAGGTCAGAGAATTTTGTCTTGCATTTGTGATTGGCAAGCTGCTTGACACATAGTGTAAAGTCAATAGTATTTGTCACCTGGGTGAATATGTCAGTATCTGATTTTACTTTTTCTGGAGCAAGTGCTATTAGTGTTACAAGCAGTTTCTTTTTAGATCAGCTTTAAGAAATGGTGTCAGTTAAATTGTCCAAATTTACTTTCATTATGTGCAGACATCCAAGCAGCTGCTAAGTCGCTTTGGGTCACCACAGAAGTCCACAGCCTCTAGCACCTGTCACAGAGCTGTGACTCGTTATCATTGATCAGTTGATCACCAGCTTGATGGAGTTTCAAGGCAGTGGACAACATCTACAAGAACTGGGTCTCACACAAGGCTTGCACTAGAGATAAAAAGAAGACAATATGAAGATTAACAACTTATAGTGAATGTAACTACATTGGGCATAACCAGAGTAGATGCCATTATGATGGGGAACGACACAATAGTGAGGTCTTCCCATGATTTTTCATCTTGCCACCATCATGTCAGTGCTCATTCACTTTTCACAAGTTATAAAATTGACAGAACATTTGCTACAAATTGCACAGCTTTTCAGGAGAGGCAATTTTGAGATAGTTCTCCTGAGTGCCTGGTTAAGTTAATATAGAAAAAGCTTATGATAAATAATATGTCCAGATTTGGCAAATTATCAAAATTACCAAATAGACTTGCACTGTGACCAGAATATACCCTCAAATTATGGACTAAAATGTGAAATGTTGATGATATGGAAAGAATATTTTTTTCAGGATTTTTTTCAGGCAGCCCCCAAAAAATGGAACAAAATTCACTAATATCTTGACATATTCATAAGGAACTACCAAAGCTCCCAGAACAATGATTAATGCAATGGAAGCATTCATCTTGAAACTTAATTGGTTTAGATCTGCATCATATCCTCTCTCCTTTTGAACCGAGCTGGTAAACCAGGATTCAACAATCCTGACCGAAGGGCTCAAATTTGAGAATGTAGCTTCCTGAGATAAAAGCAATCTCTTTGAAATAGCTCTTATAGGGGAATGATACCACTTTTAACAGCGGGTTTTCATCCATTGTCACACCTTACTACTTGCATCGTCTAAACAAGTATTTGAGGTTTATTTTAGGATTTTTCTAAAACACCCATTGCCATTGAACTTGCCAGCCCCCGGTGGGGATAAGAAGGCAGAGAAGACAAGACCGGCCACCAGTAAAACTGGATGCAGGGAATGTATATTGTTGCTGTCCCCAGTCTTTCCTCTCACTGACTTCATCACATGAATGACAAGTGTCCACCAATCTCCATCAGTCGCCTTATCACCCAAAGATTCCTCTCCTTTTCCTACCCTTAAAAACACCATTAGCAAAGGATCAGAAGGAATTCATCCATACCTAAGCATACACGACTACTTTGTATAGGCGGTCCTCAGAATTTAATTTGCTGATCAGGAATGTAGATTTCAGTGGCAGGAATAATGATAATAGTAAATGTACACGTTTCTGGCACATTCATGCATGTAGCTGCCTAAATTGCTTCATTGCTA
Source organism: Spilogale gracilis (assembly GCA_004023965.1). Taxonomy (NCBI): domain Eukaryota; kingdom Metazoa; phylum Chordata; class Mammalia; order Carnivora; family Mephitidae; genus Spilogale; species Spilogale gracilis. Next base: position 50,203 of record PITA01010695.1, on the reverse strand, counting down.
AAAGAATGTTTTCTCATGTAGATGTGGCTACCAAGAAAAGACTCAAACTTGATCATTGTTATCCATGTATCTATTCTGGGACAGATGACCCAGGGAGTCCCTGCATTCTCCCTAGCTCCATTTCATTTGCACAAATCATTTGATATCCCAAACTGACTTTAATCATAAGAGGGCAAAGTTTCACAGTTGTTTTGTTTTGTTTTGTTTTAAGATTTTATTTATTTATTCGACAGATAGAAACTCAGCCAGAAAGGGAACACAAGCAGGGAGAGTGAGAGAGGGAGAAGCAGGCTTCCAGTCCAGCCAGGAGCCAGATTTCAATCCTGGACCCTGAGATCATGACCTGAGCAGAAGGCAGGCGCCTAACAACTAACCACCCAGGTGCCCCAGAGTTTCACAGATTAAGAAATTTAGGTTCATCGGAGCTAAATAACTCTGGGGAAATCTCTCTCTTCAGTTCCACAGAGTGTGAATTCTTCAGTTGTATTTCTATAAATAGTTTCACTCTGTTATGATTAGAAGAGATATTTCATATGATTCCAGGCTTTTTGAATTTGTTAAGACTTGCTCTGTGACCTAACGCATGGTCTGTCCTGGAGAATTTTGAAGACATTATGCTAAGTGAAATAAGTCAGTCAAATAAGATTAATGAACTCTAGAGAGCTGCTGTCTATCATAGTTCCTATAGTAACTAATAACTTATTGTATACTTTAAAAACTGTTAAGAGGGTAGAATTCATGTTGGGTTCTTACGACAATAAAATAAAACTTTAAAAATGTGCATGGCTAATAAGCAGCTGAGGCAGGACCTGAATTTGAGATTTCTCAGCCAGTGTGTTTTCTAAGAAATCAGTTGCTACCTGCGAAATATTGAACTGGGAATCCAGCGAGAAGTACTACAAATGAGAGGCTTCCCCATAGCATACAAAGGATTGCAATGTTTCAGACATACTAGACTTGTATTTAGGTGTGTGCTTATCCTCCAAATCTGAGATTGCTGTGGGTATGGCTGGCAGAATGTGACCATCAACCTTCAAAAATACCTCTGAGCTAGTTACCCATCTTCTTGTGCTCAGCACTCCGAAGAATCACATTAAGATTCTAGCTGCAGTCAGAGAAAACTAAGTTAATAAGACACTACTAACCTCAAAATGTATCCAGGAAATTGAGTTAAACTTCAATGTGAAGGTTAAATTGACCTTTAACAGCACTGTTCTCTAATATTTCTTCTTTCTCTTTTCTCTTTGGCCTCATCTCAAACTACCCTTCCATTTCTCATTGTCTAAGGACATTATTTTCATTTTTTTTTCCCCCAAGCTTTTCTTTCTTTCCTTCTCTTTCTTTCAATGAAAAATTCACCTATCTTGTTTTCTTCAGAACCTTTATTCTGTGAACTAGCTTCTCATATTATCTTATATTCTGGATCATATTTCTATTATATTTCAAAGTTTGGGAAATTAGTAGAGCTTAAGGAACATCTGTGTAAGATTTTAAAAATTTAGGGCTTAGGGGTTGCATGGAGATTATTTAGTTCATCCCTTTATTTCATGTATTAGGCTACAAATCCTTTTTAAGAAAAATAGCTTGTGAGATTAACTACCTGACTCACTTATATTTATATAATTCCCCTGATGTTTTTTATGTTACCAGTTATCATGTTTTCACCTTCTTCAACTGACTTGTTTTCAATATCTGCTTCAGTAACTGAGTTCAGGTATTATTGTCTACCTTTATTTTTGTATTCATATATTTTGTAAATTAGGGCGTGTCTTGCTGACGGACTCCATGTTCTTCCTTATGGTATCTTATCTTATCATCTTATCTTATCATCTTATCTATTTATTTTAATTTTTCGGTTTTTAAATAGGTTCCACACTGGGTGGCTCCACACAGGGCTCAGACTCACAACACTGAGACCAAGAATCTGGTGTTTAACCAGCTGAGCCACCAAGACGCCCCCCATGTTCCTCTTTTTAAATAAAGTATTTTGTTGTTTCTCTTAAGAAGACATTGTGGTTTTTTTTTTTCAATTAATAAACTTTCTTTTAATTAATTTTATAATTAACATTTTATTTAATGATTTTAGTTAACTAATTTTTAGAGCAGTTTTAGGTTCTCAGTAAAGTGAATGGAAAGTACTGAGAATTCACATATACCCCTTAAACCAGTACACGGACAACCTCCCTTACTGTTGACATCTGACATCTCACATAGAGTGGTGCATTTACTACAGCTGATGAGCCTATATTGACACATCATGATCATCTAAAGTCCACAGCTTACATTACGGTTCATCATCTCTATTGTGCATTGTATGGGCTTGGACACCTTCATAGTGTTATACTGAGTAGTTCAACAGCTCTAAAAATCTCCTTTGCTTCTCCCGTTTTATTTGTCCCTTCACCTCAGTCCCTGAAACCACTGATCTTTTTACTGTCTCCATAGTTTTGTGTTTTTAAAATGTCATATAACTGGACTCATACAATATGTAGCTTTTTTATATTTATTTCTTTTTCTTAGTAATATGTATTTAAGTTTCCTCCTTGTCTTTTCAAAGTTTGTAGCTCTTTTCTCTTTAGTGCTGAATAACATTATATTATACAGATGTCCCACAGATTTTTTGCCATTCATTTCCTAATGAACATGTCAGTTGCTTCCATGTTTGGTAATTATGAATAATGCTTAGTGGGAATCTTTAAGTTTCTCACTGCTAAGTATGATGCTAGCTGTGGGTATTTTGTTTGGTTGTGTTTTTTTTGTTTTGTTTTGTTTTGTTTTTTGTTTTTTCTTATAGATATTCTCTATCAAGTTGAGGGAGTTTCCTTTTATTCCTAGTTTACTAAGACTTTTTATCATTAATGAGTGCTGGATTTTGTCAAATACTTTTTCAGCCTCTACTGACATGATCACATGATTTTTCTTCTTTAGCCAGTTGATGTGATGGATTATATTAAATAATTTTCAAATGTTAGACCAACCTTGTATACCCGGGTAAATCTTAGTCATCATGTCTAATTCCCTTTATACAGTGCTGGACTCGACTTTGACATTCTTTGAAGGGTTTTTGCATGTATGCTTGTGAAAGAAATTACTTTGAAATTTTCTTTTCTTGTAATATCTTTGTCTGAGTTTTGGTATTTGGATAATGTTGGCCTCATAGAATGAGTTCAATAGTGATCCATCTGTTTTTATCTTCTGAAAGATATTGTGAGGAATCAGATAATTTCCCTCAAATGTCTGATAGAGCTCACAAGTGAACCCATTTATGCCAGATGTTTTTTGTTTGGGGAGGATTTGATTCAATTCCTTTAATAGATGTAAGGCTATTCAGATTATCTATTTCTTTTTCTGTGAGTGATCCTCAAGTTTTTATGCATGCTATTTTTCTTTCATATTTCTCTTCTCTATTCTCATTATATTTTTTGATGCGAAATCTATAAAAATGATACCCATGACAGAGACCTAAATAAATATAAATGTTGCATGCATTTGCATGTTTGGTAAAGGAAGAATACATCATGAATTTTTCTTTTTTACACCAAAAGACAGTTTTGTGAGAAGAAATCAGGATTTTATTTAATTTATTTTATTTTTTTTAAAGATTTTACTTATTTATTTGACAGTGAGAGAGATCACAGGTAGGCAGAGGCAGGCAGAGAGAGAGGAGGAAGCAGGCTCCCTGCTGAGCAGAGAGCCTGATGTGGACCTTGATCCCAGGACCCTGAGATCATGACCTGAGCGGAAGGCAGAGGCTTAACCTTCTGAGCCACTCAGGTGCCCCAGAAAACAGGATTTTAGTGGTGATCATGATGGTGGTGGCTATAGGGTTTTGTAGGTGGGAATATTAAAAATATGAAATATTAAAAATATGAAAGGGAATCTGTGAATGAGTATTAATACAGGTTAAGAGTAGAAGAATATTGGAAGAGAATTCAACAGTTCAGTGTCAGAAATAGATGGCACCTCTAAATATTTTATAAGGTCTGGCATTTTGTAAAAGTTGAAGACCAGCATGGTTTTTATTTAGTTAGGAGAAAAGAGTGCTAAAAATCAAGTCTAAGGGTAGATATGGCAAGGATCATCCTAGGCCATCAAATCTATGTTAAGGATTTTATAGAACATTATAAACTGAATCAGAGACCATTTTTGCAAGTTTTGATTGGTGGAGTGAACTAATCTGATTTATTCATTAATTGCTCTAGGTGCTTTGTGAAAAATTGATGGGGATAAGGGAGGAGGAAAACCGCTGGAGAGATGGAATCTATTTCCATCAATAGAAGCTAAATAATTTCCTGAGGGAAAGCCTTTCCTGCAAAATTTTTCATTGTTCTTCGGAGAGATTTCAAAAAAGCAACATTTTGTTATTAGCAGAATTCTTCATTATGGGAAACAGTAAACAACTGCAAATCTTTAGAAATAAAATGTTTATTAATTGACTGCATTAGGAATTGGAGACCAAAATTCAATTAGCTCAGAATCACGAAAGATTTCATATTTATCTGATAATATAAGTAAATAAAGTCTCAATTGTCAGAATGTAAAACCTATTTGAATTTCAGGAGTGATCTCTAGAAAATTAATCATCCACTCCACTAGATATTATCCTAGGAATGTGGATACGTTAACCCGATGAGTATATTATGATCTTCTCATTGGGAGATTGGAAAGAATAAGTTCTCCTTGAAGCCAAAAAAAAAAAAAAAAAGACTAAAATAATTTTAAAAGATTGGGGTTATAGAGATCAAATTATATTTTTCAGAATGGAAGGGAAATCATGCTTGACAGTGATATAAAGTGTCCTGATCAGCCTTCTTTGAGACAGTTTAAGACATAGATGAAATTAACATTAGTTATATGTAGATATTTATTAACAGAATTGTTCACTTATCTGTTTATTCTGTTAGCAGAATAAAGAATATTTATTTTTAGATCATAAAGATTGTATCTTATGGTAGGTGAAGTGATGAAGCATGTACCTAAATTATTGCAGGGTATGTTTCAGTAAGAGATCTGGTTCCATTGAGTGGTAATTCTGGCAGGTGTTCTCCTAGGTAATTAATCATCATCCCTTATCTTTAGTCGTGACTAATTTACACTGTCAGAGATAGACTGTGGTTTGGTATGTGATAAAGTGATTTTAAACTATTCTTCCTGATACTCCAGACAATTTCAAGCAATTATGACATGTTTGTGAATCTAAATTTTAGAGAAGATGAAAGAAATGGCCTGTACCAGCATGAAAGACTGCCTTATTTTCTTGTCATTAGGATATTGTATTGTTTTTATTAATGCAACTTCTGAAATTGCTAAATTAAATCATATTCTAAAGGCTATAGCAGTGACTGTTTTCCTGCATGGTATATTTTAAATTTTTAATGTAGCATGGCTAATTTAAGTTTATTGTAGAATAAAAAAAAAAAAAGTTCAAAAGTAACCCAACAATAAAATACTAAGTGAAAGCTAGTTAATAATAAAAATTCCTACTGATTTTTTGCTTTAATCCAAATGTCCTCAATTCCATTTTGCATTACATAACCTTCTAATTTAGTAACAGGAGCCTCAGAAATGACTATTTACATTACAAAAAAAAAATGGCATAATGGCATTGTTTTACAGTTGAATGCAAATTCATTTCCAAGTACATTAATCTTTTGCTTTTAATTCCGTAGAATTTTTCCTCTGAGGCATTTGCAGTTTGTCAGTTCTTCACTAAAGTAGATATATGTTGTGTAATATAATATGATTTCCTGACTGGATTTCAAAGTAACCTTTTTCTATCAATGCTAAAATGCAATACTTGACCAGTAAAGGTACTGTTAACACCTCACAAGTCTGGTGTGTTATTAAACTTAAGTAAATCAACGAAGTTCATATTAAGATCAGATTAAAGATTTACACTCGGTGAAAGGTTAAGCAAATCCCCATGCCTTTTGATATTTTTAATTTGCATCTTTAATAAGCTGTAGCATCAACAGAGCTGCTGGTTTCATTTCTACATATTTCAAAATAAGAAAATTTGTTCTTTTCCCACCAGTATCAAATTATTCTAGGTTAGAAGTTAAAAGTCTTCAGCATACCAACATGTTTAAGCCACCAAATCATAATACTTTCACAGCTTCAGCCTTGAAGAAGGTGCTGGAAGAAATGTCATCATTTCTGTAGGCACCTCTCCTTATCATCCCGTCCCCCTCCCCTGCTGTTACTGAGTGTCCTTGTACATTTTGAGCTGGAAGCAAAGACCCTATTATGCCCTGACCCTCCAGAAAGTGACTCGACTTTAGCAGAAACTTGGGCATTGACTCCTTCAGGCCACTAGGGATTCCTTTGTATGTTTTTCTACTGAGTTAATGCAGCTTTCCAAATTGTTGTGTGTCCCTTGAGGATGATTTAGACAACAGGCCCGTCTGTGATTTAAATTTTCTTCGGGGGCTAAATAATTCTTCCCACGCTGTGTTAAAAGATTCACGTGAACAGGGTCTGTTTTGGGTCACTAGGGCATCCTAGAGCCAATTTGCAGCAGGAGGGTGTTAGAGCATGCTAACTCCTCAGACCATTAGGGTGCCTTTTCATCTGCGCAAGTCAATGTACTCTCCAAACTACCTAATTTTCCACCAGGGAATTTTGCAATCTAGCTGGGATGAAGAGTTAAGTGTGTGTTTCACTTTTTAAAGACTCTGCAAAGACTCTGCCCCAAGTGACAAAGATGCAATTTCAAATAGAAAGTCTTAATAAGAAAGGTATTTTTTGGAGGGTGGGTGGGCTGAGAGATGCATTAGGGGGTTTCATTCTTATGCATGATTGCTTGTATTGTTTTGCAAATCATCTGTTTTACAAATTCACTACCAGGCTTGTAGCTTCTAGGGCTGTTGTAGTGTACAGTGGGGGCAACACATTCCTTCTTTTAAGTGGAATTTGAAATTCCAAATTCAAGGCCAAGAAAGAAATAATAATGCAAACAGTTTCTCAGAAGCACTGTGTTAATAGACTTGCAGGGAAAAAACCAACCTTAGAATTTAAAGACAAAGTCAGATAACCATGTTGAGATACATGGTCAAAGGAGCTGGTATTGAGGCCACATATAAAGTGTGCCAGTAGCAAGTAAGCAAAAGAATGCTGTGTCCCCCTAAGCACCCATTTGCAGGACTACATATGTACAATGTTAATTCTGGCATGATTTTTTTTAGAACCAAATATTAACAGGACATCAAGAAATTAAATATTTGAGATTGAATATGTGAGGTTGAAAGATAAATGACGATGGAAGCTCTAAATCCGTATTTCAAAGATAGATGAAACAAAGAAAAGTAAATGCTGAAAATAACTATATCTATACATCAAGAGCCAAAATAATACATGTACGCATGGGACGGGAGAAAGTGGTAACGGAAGAAAAAAATGCACATGCCAATTTTTCATTGTCCTCAAAATCTTACTGCTTTAGCTGTAAGAATAATAATTTCAATTCAACTTCAGTTGCTTCCTCAATCTCTGAAGACCTTTACAACAAAGGGAAGGAAGGAAGGAATTTCTATCTCACAGTATTCAAAGTAATCTCATCTTCTGATTACAAAGGTGTTCTGAAACTGGAAATCAACGTGGAGGAAATCCTTAATTCTGGGTGCCTGGGTGTTTAATGTGGTTTGTGGACACAGATGGGTATATGTGCTTTTGGGAAAGAGAACACATTGCCTCAACACTTACGGGCCCTGGCCTCTGAAACCAAGCTACAGGGAAGAAAGCCCATTTCAGCAACTTAGTAGCCAAATGACAGTAACCAAACTATCTCCTCTATGCTTAAATTTCCTCATTTGCCAAGTGATGATAATAGTAGAGCCTGACTAACTTCATAGCACTGTTGTGAGAATTAAATAATTTAATATAGATGAAGCATTTAGAACATTGTCTGGCACATAAAATCACTTAAGATTTATGAAGGTGTGGAAAATAAAGAAATGTTAGTACAAATTCTAAAAATTTTCCCATTTTATTTCCTGATGATCTTGATTTCAGTGACATTCTCAGATCTCCTTTTATTACACAAATCAGGTCACATTTTATGGCCCATTAAAAAGTCTTCTCCATTTGTTTCAAACCAAAGTAATTTTTCTTTCAGGAAACTTCTTTACCATGTGTTTAAGAGTCGACCACCCAAGAGGGCAGTCAGCTGGGAGCCTTGGAACGCCACACCTATCAAGGAAAACTCTGAGAGACCTGTTCCATGCAAAAGCAAAGGGTTTATTCGAGCATGCTCGGGCTCACAGCCTGACCCCAAACCAGTCAGCGGCTGAGAGCCCCGAGTTCTTTTGGGGGTGGCCTTATATAGAACTACATTGTCCGTTACAGCAAAGCCCACGCATCGACAGCCAATTACTTTGTTAACAAATCATACATTTCATCAGTCATCGCAAGCTGCGTTTGTACATTTTTCAGGAAGAAAGCTTTGGACAGGTTGCCAAGGGTGGCGGTTTCGGTTGGGTCCCTACCTTCAGACAATGGAGTTTGGGTTGGTTTGGACAGGTTGCCAAGGGTGGTGGTTTTGGTTGGGTCCCTACCTTCAGACAATGGAGTCTGTGGCCTGGTTTTAATGTCCGGGAGAGTGGGGGTCTTACAGCAGCCTTTCATTCCCCCCTTTTCTTTTGTGGGTCTTCTAATCCTAGAGAACCTTGTTTTGTAATATTTCATATTGCTGTCTAATGATGAGCAGTTTAACCTCGCCCATCCTGTCTTTAATGAATGCAATCAGTCTGTTTAGAACACAGGGTCCAATTGTCAAGAGCAGAAGTAAGATGATGAGGGGCCCTGCCAGTGCTGACAGTAATGTAGTGAGCCAAGGGGACTGGGACCACCATTTTTCAAACCAACTAGCCTTGGCGGTTTTTTTTCATTTTTGTTCCTCCAGCCGTTTACGAAGTTTGGCCATGGAGTCACGCGCTACCCAGGGATGATCAGCATAGAAGCAACATTTTTCCTTCAGAGCCGCACATAATCCCCCATCCCTGATGAACACCAAGTCAAGGCCTCTCTGATTCTGAAGCATAACCTCTGATAGGGAGGTGAGGGAGGTTTCTAATGCAGAGATGGAAGCCTCTAGCCCCCTTAAATCCTCTGCTATAGCAGCCTTTAGCTGTTCCATGTGTTGATACCCCTGCACATAGGCAGCACTTCCTAATCCTGCTCCAGCTACACCTGCTGCTGCTCCTAATCCCATAAGGGCGGCCAAGGTCAGGGAGGCTGGCTCTCTTTTATACCAGCGGGTCAGGCCTTCAACCTGTTCTTCAAAAGAGGGGAAATCATAGTATATAATACGGGGATACAGATGTACTAGAACACAGAAGCCAGTTTGGTTAAGCAGAGCTGGTGAGACACAAGGGGTTAGACCGGTGCTGCCAGCCCACCATCCCCTGTCTGCGAGTGCCAAGTATTTGCCAGCGTCAAGTTGTAATTTTCTCTGTGTGGGCACAGAGGTGGCTTTTTTCAGGGGATGGTGCACCGAGACATAGTCCCTGTCCTGATACCTCAGACAAAGTTAGTTTGCTGGCTCCCTGCCTTTCCCAGAACATGAGTCAGCGATGCTGTAAGTACCATTGTAAGCTGTCCCCTCATAGTAAGGAGGTGTCTCAGAAAGGCAGAGCCAACAGGATTTGGTGAGGTCGCCTTTGGTGGAGTTGAGGGCAGAATAGGCTCCCTCAATTAGGTTGTACAAGGGGGGCGTGGGGTGCACCTCCAGAATGTGGGCCTTTGAGGTTGTTGCCGCGAGAGGGAGAGTAACGGGCGTGGCGTGGGAGCCTTGTATGCGAGGGTTGGGGCCATGTTTTAACAGGGCTTGGGGTATCTGGGGACAGGGATGGAGAGCGGGGTTTGGTCCTATTATTGCCGGGTGGGTTAGGAGCTTTTGACGGAGGGTGATTTTAAACCATAGCCCATTATCATGTCCATACATGTAGAGGCGTAACCCCCATGTTTGACCCTTCTGCCATAGGGGCAAGTTTTGAGTTTGTTGCCCTGAGGATGTGAAAGTAATGAATAAAGGATTACAGAGGACGTGCGCCCTATTGCTACAGGCCTGTTTTGGACCCCTTTTAACCCAAATCCAGTCATGACTGGATGATTGGCCCCAGTAGGCATCCCCAGTAGTTTCACACCCCTATTCGGCGCAGTACAGGGATTCGGACCCTCCACATTTAGAGACTTGCTGTTTGTTTTTTCTATCTTTAGGGCAGACATAGAATTTTAACTGCTGTAGGTTGGCTCGAGATTGTGGACTCCCGCAACCACAACTTTTGGACTTCCAGGGTCCTGTAAATCCATAGGATAACTGCCAGGGCAAGTTGTTAGGGTCAGACTGATCTAGAAGGTCCCATGTGTCTATTCCCATAAAGAGTTGACATAGATCGGGTGTTAAGGTGGGCCACCAGGTTCCGGGAGTATGGTTGCCCACTGTTTTCCAGACCACCTGTCCTGCAGGGTTGGATACCTCCCAGACCAGAGATTAAGGGGCGTGCAGGTTTACTGGGTTGGTTGCTGTATTAGCCTTGGGGTTACAGAGTAGGAGGGTCAGTAGGAGAGACAGTACCAGTTCGGTGGATGCAAAGCTTAAGGAGATGATCGGTCTTTTCCAGTTTCCAGTTGGCCCCTGGCTGGGGTGCCGGCTTAAGATGGGAGGCATGGATCCAGGCAGCGATGCCGTCGACCTTTACAGCAGTGGGAGTAGTTAGGGTCACCAGGTAGGGTCCTTTCCACCATGGTTCCAGGGTCCGAGTCTGATGTCTACGGACGTATACTGAGTCCCCGACCTGATATCGGTGAGGCAACGGCAAGTCACGGTCGCCAGGCTGGTAGGCAGCAGTTCGTTGCTTCCAGATCAGGCGTTGAGTTGTTTTGAGGGCTTTTAGCCTGGCAGCAAGAGGGGTGGATATAGAGGTTAGAGTGCTAGACAAACATAGATCCCTCACTGGAGGGGGCGCACCATACAGAATTTCAAAAGGTGTTAGGTTTAACAGAGTGGGTGAGGGGGTATTTCGGGCCCGGAATAAAGCATAAGGTAGGAGCATGGTCCAATCCTTCCAGCCAGTTTTTATTGCTAATTTAGTTAAGGTCTCCTTGATGGTTCTGTTCATCCTTTCTACCTGCCCTGAACTTTGGGGTCGGTAGGCACAATGTAACTTCCAAAATTCTTGGTCCCCAGAATTTTAGTTATTCCCTGACTTACCTGGGCCACAAATGCCAGTCCATTGTCTGACCCTATAGCGTAGGGGAGGCCAAACCTGGGAAAGATCACCTCCATGATTTTCTTGACGACTGTCTGCGCCGTCTCATTTTTTGTTGGGAAAGCCTCAGTCCATCCAGAGAAGGTGTCCACCATCACTAGCAGGTATCGCAGCCCATATCAAGCGGGGGTCACTTCAGTGAAGTCCATCTCCCAGTGTTGCCCCGGGCGGGTTCCTTTTAATCTTTTTCCTTTTGTGACTGTCCTACCGGCTGGGTAGGCGTTTACCTCCTGACATGCCCTACAGTTTGTCATAATGTCCTGTGCTAGCCTCATTCCTGTTGAGGGGCCAGAGTCAAAGGGCTGTTTCCTCAGGAGTCTGACCATTTTTCTGGGCCCCAAGTGAGTGAGTCTATGGAGGGCCTGTAGGTAGGACTGGGCTTGTTTCTCTCTGGTGCCCTCCTGTCCACCGTTTATCGGCCCTGGATCTGTCTCAGCCACCTGGATTGGTGTGGTCAGGGTGGTGGCCGCTCTGTGAGCCTGCTCGTCCACTTTCCGATTTCCTATAGCCACGGGATCGGAGCCCTTTTGGTGCCTTGGGCAGTGGACTATAGCTAGCTCTGTGGGGAGGAGGACTGCTGCTAGGAGCCTTAGAATTTCAGGCTTATTTTTAATTTTTTTTCCTGCCGAGGTGAGCAGCCCTCGCTGTTGATATATGGCCCCGTGTACGTGGGCTGTGGCAAACGCGTACCCGCTGTCAGTATAGATGGTTGCTCTCTTACCTTTAGCCAGTTCCAGTGCCTTAGTCAGGGCGATGAGCTCTGCCTTCTGAGCCGATGTCCCTTCCGGCAGCCCCGACGCCCAGACTATCGCCTCCCCACTCACCACGGCTGCTCCGGTTCTCCTTTTGCCATCCTGGATGAAGCTGCTTCCATCCGTGAACCAGGTCACATCCGGATTCATGAGGAGTTGGTCGTTTAGGTCCCACCGTATGCCCGTTTCCTCAGTGAGGATCTCTTGGCAGGTGTGTAGGACAGGTCCCCCTATTTCGTCTGGCAGCATTGTGGCTGGGTTCAGGGCAGTGGGAGGGCCAAAAGCGACTCTGTCTTTGTCCAGCAGGATGCTTTGGTAGTGGGTGATGCGGGCGTTAGTGAGCCACCTATTGGGCGGCTGGCGTATTATACTCTCTAGCGTATGAGGGGCGATAATGGTCAGTTTTTGCCCCAAAGTAAGCTTGTCTGCATCTTTGACCAGGAGGGCCGTCGCCCGACTGCCTTTAGGCAACGGGGCCATCCGCTGGCTACTGAGTCTAGCTTTTTGGACAGGTAGGCCACAGGCCGTCTCCATGGCCCCAGAGTCTGGGTTAGTACTCCTTTTGCCACCCCCTTTTTTTCCTCTATGAACAGAGTAAAGGGCTTTTTTACATCAGGGAGGGCCAAGGCCGGTGCTGAGAGAAGGGCCCTTTTAATGTCATCAAAGGCCTGCTGCTGTTCGGGACCCCACACATAAGGGGCTCCGCTCTTAGTAAGAGGATATAATGGGGTGGCTAGAGAGGTAAACCCAGGTATCCAGAGTCTGCAAAAGCCAGCGGTCCCCAAAAACTCTTGAACCTGTCGGTGGGAGGTCGGGACCGGGATCTGGACCACAGTCTTTTTCTGAGTTTCCATAAGCCATCTACATCCATCCCTGATAGTATAACCCAGGAAGGTGACTTCTTGACTACAGAGCTGAGGTTTTCGGCTGGACGCCCGATACCCCAACCTGGCCAACTCTGTGACCAATGCTCGTGTCTGGTACTCACAACTTCTCTTGGAGTCTGCAGCCAGCAACAGGTCGTCCACATACTGTAACAGAGTTATATCAGGGTTTTCTTGGCGGAACACCCCGAGATCCTTATGGAGGGCCTCATCAAAGATGGTGGGGGAGTTTTTGAACCCTTGCGGCAAGCGAGTCCAGGTGAGTTGGCCCCAAAGCCCTATCTCCAGATCGGTCCACTCAAAAGCAAACATCGGTTGGCTGGTGGGGTGTAATGGCAGGCAAAAGAAAGCATCTTTTAAGTCCAGTACCATATACCAGGTTCGGTTTGGACCCAAGGAGCTGAGCAGATTGTACGGGTCAGGCACTGTGGGGTGGATGTCCTGTACCCTGCAGTTTACCTCCCGGAGATCCTGCATGGGGCGGTAGTCTCCCGTCCCTGGTTTTTTTCCCGGGAGCAGGGGCGTATTCCAGGCCGACTGGCAGGACACCAACACTCCCTGCTGAAACAACTTTTTTTGTGTGGGCCGGATTCCCTCTTTAGCTTCTTTGCTCATTGGGTACTGCCTGACCCGTACTGGGGTGGCCGAGGCTTTCAGGGTGACTACCACGGGGGGCTGATGTGAAGCTCCAAGTCCAGCCGTTTCGGCCCAGGCCTGAGGGAACTGAGCCAGTCAGGCATTAATATCTCCCGTCAGGGGAGGGCTTGCAGCCGGCGATTGGTATAGTCGGTATTCCTCTAGGATTGTGGTCATTGGGGTGTTTTCAGGGTCTTGGGGAGGGCCGACTAGAGGGTTTTCAAAAGAAACTTTGGGTCCTGTCGGCTCAAATGTAATGTTGGCTCGCAACTTGGTCAGCAGGTTTCTTCCTAGCAGGGGGTCCGGGCAGTTGGGGATGACCAGGAAGGAGTGCTGGATCTCCCCCTTTCCTAAATTTATGGTTCGTTTGGTGGTCCATGGCCTATAATTGCTCCCGTTTGCCCCGTGCACAAGGGATCGTTTAGAAGATAACTTTCCCAAGGGAGCCTGCAAGACTGAAAATGCGGCCCCTGTATCCACTTCAAAGTCTATGGGGGTCCCCTCCACTTTGAAGTTTACCCTGAGCTCGCGGAGGGGGTTCGAGCTCCGACCCCCCTAGTCCTCAAGTGCTAAAAGGTCGACAGGTTTATTTTTCCCCCTTTTTTTTTTGTTGGGGCACTCCCATGCCCAATGCCCCCTCTCTTTACAGTATGCACATTGATCTGAGGCCAGTTGTTGTGACTGGGGGCCATTTCCCTGTCCCTGATAAGGTTTTTTAGGTCCCCCAGGTGCAGGGTTTGATTTAACCGCAGCCGCCAGTATTTTGGCCATGGTTTTGTTTCTTTTTTGTTCTCGCTTTTCTTCTCTTTGTTCTTTTTCCTGTTCCCTCTCCCGTCTCTCCCTTTCTATTCTTTCCTCTTTCTCTTCTGGGGTTTCTCTTTTGTGAAACACCTTATCTGCTTTTTTCACTAGGTCTCGTAGAGTCAGATCTTGTATACCGTCTAGTCGCTGCAGTTTTTTACGAATGTCGGCTGCAGATTGCCCTATGAAGGCCATAGCTATGGACCCTTTATGTTCCTCAGATTCAGGATCAAATGGAGTGTACCTGCGATAAGCCTCCATAAGTCTTTCTAGGAACCTGGTAGGAGATTCATCAGGACCCTGACTTATTTCCCTTACCTTGGCCAAATTGGCTGGGCGCCTGGAGGCTGCCTGGAGACCCGCTAGTAGAATCTAGCGATAGATGGACAGATGCTCCCTACCTTGTAAGGTGTTAGGATCCCAATTGGGACGGCGCAACAGGAATCGGTCATCGATGGGATTGGGGAGGACCGTAGGTCGTCCATCAGCCCCAGGACCATTTTTTCGAGCCTCTAGGAGGATCCGGTCCCGTTCCTCAGTAGTGAAGAGGACGTTTAGGAGCTGTTGACAATCATCCCAAGTAGGCTGGTGAGAGTTACAGATGGACTCGACAAGTCCCGCCAACCTAGAAGGGTCCTCAGAAAAAGTGGGGCTATTGTTTTTCCAGTTATAGAGATCAGAGGTGGAGAAAGGCAAATACTGCAGGGCCAGCATTTGCCCCCCATCACCATCATCAATCATGGGCCCATAGGGCCTGAGCGGGAGGGCCACCGTCTCCTTGGGGGGTTCTCCTGTGTCTTCCGGGATACGGCAGCGGCAGGTACGGACCCCCTGTGGAGGTCCTTCTTCTTCTCTAGGTTTTGTTTCTTCCCGGGGTTCCTCCTCAACCGGCAGAGGCGGATAAGGGGTCCTATTGGGGGGGTCGGGGGCCAAGGGGGTTCTATTCTCCCTGCCCCTCAGAGATATGGTGGAGGCTGATCCAGGAGGATGAGATCCTCCTGGGATTCGGGTAGGATCGGCGCAGAGGGGCGCGGAGGAGCTGAGGTAGGAGTGTTTATTTTTTCTTTTACCAGGAGGGTTTTAGCCTCTATTTTTTTTTTTTTTTTTTTTTTTTTTTGGCGAGGGGAGAAAAGGTTTTACCCAAGGAGGGGGGTTTTCACATAGATCCTTCCACAAGAGAATGTAGGGTTGCTGGTCTGGGTGTCCCTGGGGGCCGGGACGGAAGATGACATCTTGAACTGCCTGGACCAACTCCAGATCGAAAGTTCCCTCTGCGGGCCAACTGACATTGAAGGTTGGCCATTCAGCAAAACAGAAGGTCTGCCATCTACCTTTTGCAACCAAAAAAGAGAGATTATGTCCGCGACTACGGACCTCTGACCAGTGGTTGAGAGTGAGGGAGAGAGGAGAAGAAACAGTCTGCCCCATGGCCAGTGGGGAGAATTAGAGGAGACAAATGAGGGAAAAAGGGGGGAAAGAGGACCAGACAAGAACACAGATAACGGTGAGACAAACAACAACAGACTCACTTAAGTCTTATTCAGAAGGAGGTGACCAGACAAAAGGGTTGGGCATTTTCAGATGCTGTCCTGCTCGCATCCCTCGCGGGAACTTTGGGGCGTCTTATCTAAGGTCTGTCCATATAAACCGCAGACCAGGTTACCCCCGTGGGGGTAAATGACTGTTATGCCATATGACGCCCCGCGAGACTCAGGGTGCAGCTCACTCAGACTCCGTAGCCAAAGTGGTGGAGCCGTACAGATACACTTACACACTCAGGCACTCTTTTTCATTCAGATAAATTGGACACCCTTCCTGGGTGCCCCAGACGAACGGGGGGTTGATCAGGCCCCCTTCAATCAAACCAGACCGATTTAAATCTTAACCAGAAGGAGATTTCCAGGTGTCCCTGGAGCTCCACCACCGCCGGGGCGTCCCCCGGGGCTGTGACCTGTGGTTCAGGAACACGTCTGTTCCCCACAGTCGAGAGGGACAGTGATTCGACTTACGCCTGGGTCACTTCCCCGATCCGACAGTCACACCGAAACCAGATTCCCTGAAGCCGGCAACAGATTAGCGATCGCACTGAGAAGGCGCCTACTTACCCAGAAAGGTCTTGTCAGCGAGATCCTGACAGGTGGGCAGGGGTCCTTAGCTCCTGATCTCGCTGGGGCCTCCAAACGTAAGAGTCGACCACCCAAGAGGGCAGTCAGCTGGGAGCCTTGGAACGCCATACCTATCAAGGAAAACTCTGAGAGACCTGTTCCATGCAAAAGCAAAGGGTTTATTCGAGCATGCTCGGTCTCACAGCCTGACCCCAAACCAGTCAGCGGCTGAGAGCCCCGAGTTCTTTTGGGGGTGGCCTTATATAGAACTACATTGTCCGTTACAGCAAAGCCCGCGCATCGACAGCCAATTACTTTGTATAAAATCATACATTTCATCAATCATCGCAAGCTGCGTTTGTACATTTTTCAGGAAGAAAGCTTTGGACAGGTTGCCAAGGGCGGTGGTTTCGGTTGGGTCCCTACCTTCAGACAATGGAGTTTGTGGCCTGGTTTTAACGTCCGGGAGAGTGGGGGTCTTACAGCAGCCCTTCAGTGTAGTCTGTGCCATACTTAGTTACACAATGCCCCTTGCAACATATATCAAGTTTTAAAATCTGCTATCAATTCATTCTGTCTTAGATGAGAACTTAGTCCCTCTTGGCTCCAATGAAAGTCCATTTCTTCTTATACTGAATCTTGTGAAAATGATAAACAGCAGGACACAAGCCACCATATAATCATACATTTGAAACTTGAAGTCTGATACCTCGTGGATTCATTTTCTTAATGGAACCAAACCACTATAAAAAGTATATTGGCAGTAAAAACTCTTCAAATCTTTTTTACTATATTCTTCAAATACCATTCACCATCACCCCCACCTTTGAATGCCCAAGCTCCTGTCTCTGGAATCTCAGATACAGATTTGTCCCCTCTTTTTCCAGTGCCAGAGTAAGCCACCTTGGTTGGTTTGTTCCATGCACAGCAATACCTGCTTTGGCTTCCTGTCCAGACATCGTCATACCTTATCTGAATTGCCTGTGCATGATCTGTCCCTAGAGGGGAGTAATACGGTTTTCATTACTTACTAATTCTAATAATAACTCATGACTTTTTTTTTTTCCCAAGGATGGGCCATATAATATTTTTATCCTGGTAAGGTTCATTTAATATATATATATTTTAAAGATTTTATTTATTTGAAAGAGAGAAACACAGTCAGAGAGGGAACACAAAGCAGTGGGAGTGAAAGAGGGAGAAGCAGGCTTCCCGCCGAGCAGGAAGCCTGATGTGGGACTCGATCCCAGGTCTCCGGGACCATGACCTGAGCTGAAGGCAGTCGCTTAACCAACTGAGCCACCCAGGTGCCCCTCATTTAATATTTTTATACTGTTCTATTAGAAGAAATATTTTGAAATACATTTTCAAAATTTTTCTTTAAGAATATTCTGTGGTTGGGGCACCTGGGTGGTTAAGTAAAATAAGCAGCTTTGATCCAGCCCTGCATCAGGTTCCCTGCTCAGTGGGGAGTCTGCTTCTCCCTCTGCTGCTCCCCCCTACAACCCTTGTCCAGCTTGTGTGCTCTGTCTCTCTCTCTCTCAAATAAATACATATTTTTTTAAAAAGAATATTCTGTCGTCATTACCAAAGACAATTTAATATTTTAACAAATAATGGCCCCAGATATTAGTACTTTTCATCTTTTTATATACTATGTCTGACATCCAGAGTCAGACATATTCCTCTATAGTCAGGCAGAAGACAATGTGAACTCAAGTTTTATTTTGTTTTGTTTTCTTAAACTTAAGTAAACACCTTTACTAGCATGGGGGTCGGGAAGCAAAGAGACAATTTAATAAACAAAAACTTCCTTTACCCTCCTACATTCTTTAGCTGGGACCCCGGAAGTTAAATTGACAAAAAAGAAATTAAGAAGAAAAAAAAAAGTTTATTAACATGTTCAGCATGAATACATATGGGAGAAATTCAGTGAGATTCTCAAAGGGGTGGTTAGAACTTGGGACTTATAAAGCATCTTTAAAAACAAAGATTTTGTAGAAAAGTAACGAGACAAACAAAAAGGAGTTTAGACTTTTAATAGGGGCAAAATGTGGGGAGGTAAACATAGCAGAAGAAATTAATGGAAGAGGAGGGCCATTTGAGTAAGATTTGTTATACAGATTCTTCTCAATGTTATATCTGGACTGATGAGAGTGTAGAGTTGCTGCAAGTCTCCTTTTTAGGCAAATAGGAGGGGAGGGCAGAGAGCTTTTTTTGCCATTTCCCAATTGTCTTCAGCTCAAATAATCCTTATACCAAAATGGCATTTTTGGGGAGGCATATTCTGATCCCTTACACTCTGTACCTACAGGTCTTTAACTGATGCTGATTGATATAATTTGTTTAATTGATACACAAACCTATCTTAAGCAAAATTAAAAAACCTCTTTGGCACCCTCAATTTCATTGATTTTTACACCACTAATCACCTAAATAATTATACAAACACTAAACCTCACATTTCTGACCTAATTGCAGGAATAATCGTAAGACTTAGTTTTAGTACATGGACTACTAGGACTCCTGGACTAGATGTCCCCTGTTCCGTTTTTTGGGTTAGAGCACACAGCAGACTATAGATGCTCTCAGTCGCTGCTAACTTCTCTGAATGTAGGGGCATAGTTAAATATAGGGTTCTTTAGAATAGTTGCATGAATATTATCTTTAGAAAATGAGGAGTGGGCTTTGAGTTCAGGCGGAAGAGAAACACTAAAGCTGGTCCAAATTAAGAGTAGCAGGACTAACACTGGACCATTCTGCCAGAGACACTGGGCACTAATTTCCTAAAATGAGTGCAGCTACTGACAACAAAATACCTAGGAAGCCCAAAAGGTTTTTAAAAGCTAAGTAAAAATCCATTTCTTCTTAGCCATATAATTTGAAAGTAAATTGAAATATGATTTTCAAAACCACAGACTTTGCAGTTTAAAAAAAAAAAAGCAAACCGAAAATGAAACCTGGATTCCTATACTGTCTCAATTAGTGGGTAATCTTCTGTAAATTATTTGATATATCTACACGACCTTCGTAAATGGTGATAACAATAAATTTGTTATTCTTTTAAGTGTTTTTTGAAGATTAAATGAAATAAAGAATGGAAAGTATTTAATAGAATGGTTACAAAGAAATAAATATTCAATACATGGTAGCTAGCAGTACTTTTATAATTATTGGTAGACTTACTGAATTTCTACTTGTGTCAAAGGTTAAGCACATATTTTTTTTAAGATTTTATTTATTTAACAGAGAGAAATACAGCCAGAGAGGGAACACAAGCAGGGGGAGTGAGAGAGGGAGAAGCAGGCTTCCTGCTGAGCAGGGAGCCCGATGTGGGACTCGATTCCGGGTCTCCGGGATCATGAGCTGAGCCGAAGGCAGTCGCTCAACCAACTGAGCTACCCAGGTGCCCCTAAGCACATATTTTTATCTAAATTATAAACTTCTGTGATTAGAACGAATTCAAAGTTTTAAAATAATCTCATCTTTAATCTGTGGGTAATCATTTTTCCATTGAGTTTGATAATATATATGAATGAAGGAAACATCTAGAAAATAGGGCCTAGTGTACAGGAACAGTTCATTATATTTTAATTTCTGTTCTTTCATTTATTTTGAGGTGGCAGTCCCTCAGAACTCACAATATGGGTGCATTTATAATAATGCTATAGAATTGAGATTAAGGTCTTAATTTTAAAATTAAGGTTGAAAAACAGACAGACTAGTGTTTTTTGTTTCTGCACCTTCCGATAAGGTCAGGAGACAGAATTCACTCCAGTTATACAAACTGAAAATTTAAACCAAGGAATCATTAGGTATCAGACAGCTGAAAAGGCAAAGGAGGTACACTATGGTAATACAGGGGTCATAAAGGCAGGAGATTAGACTGAGGGAAAGAAAGGGAAGAGGTTGGATTATTGAAGTTTGGAGGAGGAACTCTGCAAAACAGGAATTCAGTTGCCTCCAAGGGGGTTCTTGCTCAGCTGATGCTCCAGCCTCAGGCGCTTGAACTTCAGGGATTCAAATGAGAAGTCCTCCTTTGAGCTCAGGGCTCAGCCAAACCTCTGAGGAAGAGGGGCTGGCCTGCTGGTAACTTCAAGAAGGAAATTGATGGGGCGGGTTCTAGAAGCATAGGGAAAACGCACAAACTAAAATTAACTGCTATTTTGTAGCAAATACCCTGCTGAGTTGAAGCAGGACTTCAGGAAGGATGCTATGGGAAAATGAAGTGGACGGAAGGGATCAAGTCCCTTCTGGGTTTCTCTCATTTTTACCGCTACCCCTGCTGCGGGGAATCTAAGGGCTGGCAAGGAAAACACTTGGTTTGCAGAGTCCCAGTCATGCATCATAAAATAGAAGATAAAGAGATGACTTTTTTTTTCTTTTTTAAATATATGACACAGAGAGAAACACTGCTAGAGAGGGAACACAAGCAGAGGGAGTGGGAGAGGGAGAAGCAGGCTTCCCAGGGCGCGATCGGGGACTTTGGGATCATGGCCTGAGCCAAAGGCAGACTTAACGATTGAGCCACTCAGGTGCCCTAGAGAGATGACTTTGAAAGTAAGACAATGGGACAAACGGTTTTTGAAGTATTTAGTGGCAGGTGAGGATGTCTTTTAAGTCCACAATGTAGATGTTTTCCCCTAACAGCATTTCTGAATGTTCTTATGTTCTAGACAAAAGCAACAATAGAATGGAAAACACTTTGATCTGATGATTTCAGTGTTTTTAGTAAATGAAGCAGGATTATTCCATAGGTTGATTGAAAATTGGTTCAGAAGCTTGATCAAGAAGGATAAAAGTAAATATTCAACCAGCAAAAGACCAAATCCAGTTAAGAAAAACAAAACAAAACAGAGACATCTGGATGACTCAGTCTAAGTCTTCAGCTCAGGACATGATCCCAGGGTTCCGGGATCCAGCAGGCCTTAGGCTCCTCCCTGCTCAGCGGGAGCCTGGTTTTCCCTCTCCCTCTGCCCCCTCCTTCCCCTCTGTTCCTGCTCTCTGTCTCTCTCAAATAAATAAAATAAAATCTTAAAAATATGCATAGCCATAGAAGTAAAATTACCTGTTAACTCCTTGGTAAATACAGTCTATTTTTAAAAAGAGAAATAACATACACCAATGTTTTTAAGAACCTGTGCATTTCTATAGATTTTATTTTTCATAAATACCACTGCTTTTAGTTACCAGAAAATTAGAATATTTAAATTAAAAAATTTATGAAGACACAGCATTTTAGGAAGATATCTTTATGTCACATTTTTAAAACTCTATTAAAGAATATATATTTTCAAAAATATGTAAGAAATTTACATATAATTCTATATTTATCTTATAGTATTATAATTGTATATTTATCTTTGCATACTGAAAAGCTTTTGGAATGGAGAAATTCATATATGCAGTTCGTAACTGACAATAACCAAAACTGAATTGAAAATGTGAGACTATCTGATAGTCCCAGAATCTAAATCACTTTGATTCTAGCATATTTATAAAGAAATATTATTAAAATTTAATCTCACTTGAAAACTATGAGTATGTTATGTTTTAGGCTCTGCACCTAAAATAATTTAGAATTTATATCTCCCCATCTGCTGCATAGTAAAATTGACTCAATATGTACTACTGCATTTTGTTACATTTGATCCCGATCCTTGTCCCCATCTTGGATGAATACTCATTTCAAAACATTTTAAATAGAAAGTTGTTTTTTTTTTCCCCAAGAGTGAACATTTTTCATTATCCACTGCAATCTTTCACATCACTGAGAAAAGGAATCAACTTACTAAAATTCCAAAGCAGGTATTTAAAACTTATTTTTAAAAGTTGTGAGAAAGGATTTTAAGTAAAGGCAGTACAGAATGGATATTCTATCATCTAAATTCAGCTAGACCCCACACAAGTGCCAGAGTTGTATGAGATTAATAACTCGTATACCAGTATATTTTATTCATAGTGATAGCCGCTATACTTCCAAAACCTGAAATTCAGAGAATATAAGTCTCCAAAGAAAATGATAAATGCAAAAGGTGGAGAAGATAGGACAAAGTTCTAGAGTGATGTGTTGATATTTGCACATGTTACTATGGCCTCCATTAGCCATATGTCATTTTTCTTTTAGAGAGTGAAGACTTCTTTTCACCTTATAATTATTTATATACATTAAATAGATGCCCTCTTCTTTTCAGGCTGGTACTCTCCTTCTTCTTTGAAGTGGGGAGTTTAGAAATGGCATACCAGGATTCACACACAGCTTATTATGGACAAGGGAAAAGAATTATTCCTTCATTCACAAAAAGCTCATGGCCAAGCTTTAACCCTGCAAATTCCCGTGCAGCTCTTGGTCACCATATCAGCCTGATGTGACATGTATGGGTATAGCTATGAGATATACTCAATGGCATGTGTTCCAAACAAGTATCTGACTCCAGTAATAACAAGGATTTGGAAACAATAAGCCAAGTAAGAGTAGAATATACACTATTCTCTCTTTGCTACAGGACCTGCTTATGTGTGGCTCTCTTTTGAGAAAGCTAGCTCTACCCAGCTAATTCTGTCCATCCTTTAGAGTTTCAAAATAATATAAGTTATTTATCTGAGACCACTCTGGGGCATGAATGGGAAAGGTTAGCTCAAGTTCCATGAAATCCGCTGTCTGCTAGTGTTTTGTTTTGTTTTGTTTTTTCATATTCTCGCAGTGTACTTTTATAGGTTTGACAGCAGACTGGCTGTCAGGTTATCGAGGATGGCCTTGGCTGGGAAAACTGGGGAAAGACAGTTCAGTTGCATGTCAACCTGCAACATGCTAGGCCGGCCATGTCCTAGTAGCTGTGGTGAGAAACACGAGTGAGCAGGCCAAATTTTACAAAAAGGAAGGCAGAAACAAAATATATATTTGTAAGCTGCTATCGTGTTTGCTACTACCCTATTAAACAAAGAAACATACATGGCTAGGCCCAGTGTCGGACTGAGAGGGGACTAGACATTAATAGGGCAGAGAATAACTACAGGGAGGAAATTAATGAAAGTCATTCATGAAACTATTTTGTCACTATCAGTGATTCTGATTTTCATACACACATAAAACATCTATCAGTCCAGAATATTCTCCTAAAATGGGCCTTTCTCTTTCCATTTCTTCTGTCTTTTCCATATCAGAATAGTACCAGCTGATACCACAGTAAAAAGTTTTCTGTTATACTGAGACTAAGAAAGCATCCATTTGCTTTTCTACAGATTGAGATGAAGCTTTCTGGCTTCTAGGCATGAAGGGGACATGCATCCCTACAACAGAGGTCAACTTTCTTGACCTTCTTCTTGTTAAGGCCAATTGTGATCCCTTTCTTGAAAGAGAAAGGGCCTAAAGCTACTTTAGGTACTGAAAGAGGTGTTATGTTCAGCACTTATAATAAGTACTAGAACTCACTGACTGCCCTATGTACCCACAATCTGGGCTATACAGTAGATACTCCATACATTATTTTGAGTGAATAAATATGTTTTTTTAAATTATAAAGAAATACAATTATATGTAGACTTACTTAATATGTTGGTAGTAATTGGGATATCCAAAAATCAGTATAAATTAGGAAGACGAGAATGATGTGAACTTGTTAATTGTTCTCTGATAAAACTAGGAAAGACAGAGGTGATACAAATGTTGGGTGAGGTTGTTTGAAGAAAGGACATCTTGCTGTATGTTCCTGATTTTAAAAGAATTCAAAGAGGATCAGGGAAAAGAAGTAAAAGGTTCTTTGTTTTGTTTTGGGCCTTGTTGTTGTTGGTTTGTCTAAGTGATTAGGTGGCCCTTCCATTGGATCCCTTAGCCTCTGCTATAGACTGTTTAAAGTGTCCTCCAAAATTCATAAGTTGAAATCTAACCCCCAAGATTGGCATGTTTGGAAGTAGGGTCTTTGGGACGTGGTTATGTCAATGAGGGTAGACTCTCAGGAATAGGATTAGTGCCCAGAGACCTCCTGTCTTTTGAACCTTCCTCCATGTGAGGACACAGTGAGAAGACTGCCATCTATAAACTAGGAAGCAGCCACTCTCCAGACACCAAGTCTATTGATTTCTTGCCCTCAGAAATGTCAGCCTCTAGAACTATGAGAAATAAATTTTCATTGTTTATAGGCCCCCAGTCTATAGTGTTCTGTTACAGCAGCCCAAATGGATAAGGACAACCTCTTAAATTTTGTTCATCAGAGCATTTCACAGAACACATCGAAATTGCCTCTTCAGTGCTCTATAGGTTAAACAAAGCCTTAAGTTTTTTTACACTAAACCTGTGCATTTCTGATTCACAGCTACATCTCTACTGTTGAACACAGTGACTTGTATGCAGAATATAGAAAATTAATGTTTTTGTCAGGCTATTAGAAAGTAAACAATCAGAATTGATCAGGTTATAAAGAGTATATTTGAAAGAGGAAAATAAAAATCAATATTTATACTAGGATATCAGTGCCTGAGTTGGAGTGGGTACTTCATGTGCAGAATAAAAAAATGTGGTTGAATCAAATATTAATTTTGGCATATTGGGTAGGAAAGTTTGAAAAAGGACACATTCAATACCTACTGTGGTGGAGAAGATAGCTCTGGTTGTCCAAAATGAGAGATTTGAAAGGTTTATTTCTTACACAAAACAAAACAAAACAAAACAAACACAGTTTAAATATATACACTAGTAAAATGCCTAATCTATTAGATGTCGCTCAACAATGAAAATAAGTCAACACATATAGCACTCCCTCAATATCAGATCACTAATTATCTTCATAACAATGCTATGAAATCTTAACATTATTTCAATTTTTAAAAATATAGTAAAACAATCAAAAAAGACAACTTGCACAGAGTCACACAACTAGTGAGCAATGGAACAGACTCCTGAACTCAGGGAGTCTGGTTCTACGTCTAAGCTCTTAACTCCCAAATTACCTCTCTCTAGATCATTTAAAAGGGACTACCTTGCTCAATATAGTTGAAAACTATAAAGACAGAATAAGATAACAAATCCATTACTTTTGTTTGACAATACTATAACCATGCTCTCTCATATGGTAACCAACAGCCATTTGTGACTACAGAGTACATGAAAT
This sequence comes from Spilogale gracilis, assembly GCA_004023965.1. Lineage (NCBI taxonomy): Eukaryota > Metazoa > Chordata > Mammalia > Carnivora > Mephitidae > Spilogale > Spilogale gracilis. Next base: position 24,651 of record PITA01010695.1, on the reverse strand, counting down.
ATGACTTGTTGAATTTAGATGTGCTATAATTATAAAATAGACATTGGATTTTGAAGATTTACAGTGGATAAAGAACATAAGTTATTTCATTAATACTGATCACGTAACAAAAGTATAGTATTTTGCATGTATGTGTTAAAATATATTATTCATCATAATGTATCTGTTTCTGTTTATATTTTCAATACTGCTACTATAAAATGTGAAGATACATATATGATATCTTGATCAGTTCCAGCTGCTATAACAAAGTTTCACAGATTGGGTGCCTTGTAAATGACAGAAATTTATTTTTCATGGTTTAGAAGCCTGGAAGTCTGAGATCAGGATGTCCATATTATTAGGTGCTGGTGAGAGCCCTCTTCCAGGTTGCAGACCATTGGCTTCTTGTCATATCCTTATGTGGTAGAAAAGAAAGCAAGCTGGGGCACCTGGGTGGCTCAGTTGTTAAGCGTCTGCCTTCTGCTCAGGTCATGATCCCAGAGCCGGGGGATGGAGCCCCAAATCGGGTTTCCTGGTCAGTGGGAGGCCTGCTTTCTCCGGCTCTCACTCCCCCTGCTTGTGTTCCCTGTCTATCTGTGTTTTCTGTCAAATAAATACATAAAATCTTAAAAAAAAAAAAAGAAAGAAAAAGAAAAAGAAAGAAAGAAAGAAAGAGCGAGCAAGCTCTCTCTCTGGCCCATTCCCCCCCTCCCCCTCCGGCCCATTTTGATAAGGGCAGTAATTGTGTTCATAAGGGTTCTGCCTTCATGACTTAATGCCTTATCAAAGACCCCACCCCCAAATGTCATCATACTGGAGAGTAGATTTTTAACACATGACCTTCAATCCATTGAAAAACCTGAGAGACCCTAATCCCGGCGGTTAGTGTAGAATGTGGCTAAGAGCTAATTGCAGATCTTTTGCTTTTGTACACATCAGCTTTGCTTGCCAATGCCCAAAGAAAAGAAAAACCCGCCCGCGGGAATAAGGAACTAGGCCAATTTTCAGGAACTAGCACCGATGCTCTCCCCCCAGAATAACTAAGATAATCAGCTCCTGCTACGGTTGAACTACGTAACATCAGACCACGCGCAGGGATAGGTCCGCATAAGTACCAGACAGTGGACAGTGCATGATCCCCATACTTTACTCAGGACGACCTAGTGCGTGGCCCTGCTTGTGCCTGCACGACCTTTTCCTTGATTGGTTCCCCGCTATTTAAACTAGCCAATCAAGCCAAAGTGGTTTTTGCCTTTAAAAATGCCTGTGACTGCTGCTCGGGCCTTCTCTTCCCCTCTGGTGACAGGGAGCCCGTTTGCGCAAACGTCTAATAAAAATCCTCTTGCTTTTGCATCTTCCGGTCTGGAGTCTGGGTCTTTGGGCGACCACCCGAACGTGTTGGAACCCCAATTTTGGGGGTCCAGCTTTTCACCATAACAATGGCTTATATAATATTTTAATTAATGGAGCTGGCCTATATGTTATAGAGGTAATTCTTTCTTAGTTCTTATGAGATTTATTTCAAGACAGATAAGTTTATCATGGTGCATATTATGATAACAAAGACTCTTTCCATGATCACATTTTAGTTAGGCTACTCTAAGCTTTCTTCTCCACTAAGACTTGAACTTTGTCTTCTATCTCTGTCCTTGGTGAGCCCAGTGTTGTCAAGAATCTTAAGTCATTCCTTGGGTGCCTGGGTGGCTCAGTGGGTTAAAGCCTCTGCCTTCAACTCAGGTCATGATCCCCTCAGGTCTTGGGATGGAGGCCCACATTGGGCTCTCTGCTCAGCAGGGAGCCTGCTTCATCCTCTCTCTCTGTCTGTTTCTCTGCCTACTTGTGATCTCTCTGTCAAATAAATAAGTAAAATCTTTAAAATAAAATAAAATTAAAAAATAAAGAATCCTAAGTCATTCCTTGATATCTGATCACTCTTGATACCTGATAGAAGTTTCCCATCCCCTACCTCAAGGTCTAAGTCCATGGTTTGCCTTTAGCAACAATCTTACCAGGCCAGGTTAGTAAAATCCCCAATGCTTAATGTCTCCTCTTTGTAATTTTTTTTTATTCTCTGACCCCTTCACTCTGCTTCTTGAGTATAAATTCCAAGGCGTCTCTGTTATATTTGGAACTGAGCTCAGCTCTTTTACCTGTTGCAATAGTACTAAATACAACCTTTTCTAATCTTCTTTCATTAGTGTCTGATTGTTTCTCTTTTTCAATATCTACTATAGAATAGCATAGTTTCAGGAGAAATATTTTTAATGAGAGGAAGAAAGGTAGAAGGGGAGGGAGAAAATCTTAAGCAGGCCCCATGCCCAGGGTGGAGTCTAATAATATAGGGCTTGATCTCACAACCCTGAGATCATGACCAGAACTGAAATCAAGAGTTGGACACTTAACCAAATGAGCCACCCAGATGTTCCTCTTTAGCAATACTCTTTTTTTTTAAAAGATTTTATTTATTTATTTGACAGAGAGAAACACAGCTAGAGAGGGAACACAAGCAGGGGGAGTGAGAGAGGGAGAAGCAGGCTTCCTGCCAAGCAGGGAACCCCATGCAGGTCTTGATCCTGGAGCTGAAGGCAGTCACTTAACTGAGCCATTCAGGTGCCCCAAAATGTATTTTTATTTTATAGAAGAGAATGCAAATATTTTAATGTGAAGTGGAAGCCATGTGCCCTATTTCTCCTGCTACTATAAAAAAAAATGCCACAAATTTGGCAGTTTAAAACCACACATTTATTATCTTACAGTTCTGTGATTCAGAAGTCTGAAATGGGTGGTAGCTAAAGTCACAGTGTTGATATGGCTATGTTCCTTTCTAGAGGCTGTCTGGGAGACAATGGTTTCACAGTCCCTTTCAGCGTTTAGGGGCCATCCACATCTTTTACCTCATGGACTGCTTCCTCCATCTTGAAAGCTAGTGATGTCTGGCCAAGTGCTTCTCATGCTACCATTTTTCTGGTTCTGTTTTCTGATTCACTTTTCCACTTTTAAGGACCCAAATAAGCAGGTGATTTTCCTACCTTTAGGTCTACTAATTGGTGAAATTAATTCTATCTATAATCTTAATTTTCCTTTGCCATGTAATCTAACATATTTACAAGTTCCAGTAATTAGGACATAGACATCGGATGATCATTATTCTGTATATCACACTATGATATTACTTTTATAAACTTGTATCAAGATGAATCCATAGGCATGTGATCTTGAACATTAATTCCCTCTTTAAAGGTCCCATTTCCAAATATAGCCATATTCTAGAATGCTGTAGATTAGGACTTCTAACACAGGAATTTTGAAAGAACACAATTCAGCCTGTAAGGTATTGTTTCTCAGACCAAAGGGGAAAACATAAACTTCTTACTGAGTGGTGAACAAAGAGGATGAAATTGTTCAAATTGAGACCATAATACATGTTTCTTGCTTCTAATATAGCACACCCTGCTAAATTAAATTTGGAAAGAAGTAGCGAATAGCAAGGATTAGACAAAAAAAGATAATCAAAATCCTTGGAGATGAATACACTGAATATAAAAATCTCTGCAAGACTAAAGCATAAAATACACATAGTGTGCCAGAAGTTTAGTAGCTTGCTGCTGATGAGGCATTCTATTGGACTGCTGGTAATCCCAAAATTTAGAAAGAATTTCCACTGTACTAAGAGGTAAACAAGCAATTTACTCTAAGGAGTAGATTCTAAAGTTTCTTTTTTTCAGAAACACTCAACAGAGCATGAACAAAAACAGAGGAAGTGGACAATGGAGGGTAAGTGCTGTCAATAGACCTTAGAATGTTAAAACAAAGAAGGATGTGGAGGCAGAGGCTGAAGGCATCTTCTGCTGAAAATATAGAGCTTTTCTTTCACCTCTTTTAGGCTCAACAAAGTGCTGGCTTCTGGGTGGTCCACTTGCATGAAATCCTCAGAGTGAGACTTTGTTCTGCTGATTTTTTTCTCCCTCTTTTCTTTGCAAGGACACTTACAGGCATTTGACTCCTTGATCAGTGTCTCATGTGTCTGATTTACACTTTCCTTGTTTATTACATTTTTAATGACTTTGTAGCACTACTTCTCTTAAGGCTGATAGGCTAAAGAACCCACTTTTCTTACAGATACTCTATTGCTCAATTCTCAATTCTCTGTTCTGTCTCATTCTCTTCAAGGACTACCAGATAAAACAAGTTGTGATGCAACATTATTGCATTTAAATATGTAGACTAAAACTATTAATTGTGATCAGATATCAGACATTTTAATGTAAAAATGAACTAGATAAGAAAATGTAAAATACTCTATCCCAAATATGAATTAAAACATGAGGCCTTGGGTGCCTGGGTGGCTCAGAGGATTAAGCCTCTGCCTTTGGCTCAGATCATGATTTCAGGGTCCTGGGATAGAGTCCCACATTGGGCTCTCTGCTCACCGGGGATCCCGCTTCGCCCTGCTTCTCTGCCTGCCTCTCTGCCTATTTTTGATCTCTCTCTCTGTCAAATAAATAAATAAGATCTTTAAAAAAAGAAAAGAAAACAAACAAACAAACAAACAAACAAAAAAACACATGAGGCCTGGGTGGTTTAGTTGGTTAGGCAACTGCCTTCGTCTCAAGTCATGATCCCAGAGTCCCAGAATGGAGTCCCGCGTGGGGCTCCTCTGCTTCTCCCTCTGACTTTCTCCCCTCTTGTGCTCTTGCTCACTCACTCTCTCTCTCAAATAAATAAAATCTTAAAAAAAAAAAAAATGAGGCTTATAGGTTATAGGTTAAAAGGTTATAATCTCATTTCTTGCTGTGAACATCCTGTGAACAAGGTATCTAAACAGGCATTGAATAAGGACAGCATAAATGAGAATACAGATCAAGTGCAGAATTCCGTGTTTTAAAATGATTCATTATGTTATTTCTCTGAACTTTGCTTCTACTTGAGGAAAATGGTGTTGACCATAGTAAAGATGTGTTGTCTATTTAAGAACTTTTGATTGAAGAAATACCACAGGTATTCTGCCCTATTCTACATTTTCCTTAATCTAAACATTCTTCTTAAATGACTTCATGTCATATCCTGGTTACAAATATTATCTTCTATGCTGATAACTCAAGAATTTTATGACCAACTCTGGCTCTTCCCCATAAATCAAGATTTATACGGTCAAATGTTTATCTGATATAAACAGTTAGAAGGCTAATAAATATCTTAAAATTAAAACAAACAATGTAGAATTGCTGATTATCTTGTCTAAATTTACTCCTTAAGTTTTATTCGTTTAGATAAATAGACAACCATTTGTGCCATTCAACAATCTAGAGTATAACTTTTGTTTCTCTTTGTGATTCATTCCCTTATTCAATTTATCTAACCCCAGATAATAATTCCAAGTTTAGTTACATCTTTTCATCTATAAAGTAGAAGACAATCATGCTGGAACAGTTAAACATGGAAGACTTTAGTCAAAGACTATTGCAAATAAGGGTCAAAAGCATTGAAATAGGAGAGATACTGCATTCAACTCTGCTGAACCAGAACACAGACGATTTTTAAATAACGGGATGACCTAACTGAAAATTCCTGGAGGACATTAGTGAGGAGGTTGGTCAATGTGACCAGGCCATCTGTGTTTGCTAATTGCAGCTTATCAAAGAAGTTAGATTCAACCCTCCCACAGAGACTGGAAAAGGAGAGTCCTAGCTTTTTGTTGATTGCATTTCAAAGAGAGAGCTCCCAGATTCTTGAAAACAAAATATTTCTAAATTGAGGACAATTTATAATTAAAAGAGACCATGAAGGAACTTATAAATGCAAGTTTTCAAAAGTAAATGTTCTAAGGGAGGTGGGGTTTACAGTTAAGAAGAGACCTGTCAAGGGATGCCTGGGTGGCTAAGTCAGGTAAGTATCCGACTCTTGATTTTGGCTCAGATCATTATCTCAGAGTTATGAGACCAAATTCTGCATTGGGACTCCATGCTAGGTCTGGAGCCTGATTAAGATTCTCTCTCTCCTGGGGTGTCTGGGTGCTCAGTTGGTTAAGTCACTGCCTTCAGCTCAGGTCATGATCCTGGAGTCCTGGGATTGAGTTCCACATTGGGCTCCTAGCTCTGTGGGGAGTCTGCTTCTCCCTCTGACCTTCTCCTCTCTCATGTTCTCTTTCACTTACTCTCTCTTTCAAATAAATAAATAAAATCTTTAAAAAAAACGATTCTCTTTCTCCCTCTCTCTCTGTCCCTTCTCACATGCCTGTCCCTATTAAGGAGAAGAAAAAGAGGAAGAAGCAGAAGAAGCAGTATGTTTATTTTATTTATTGAATTAATTAATTAATTAATTTACTTATATATTTTTTAAGATTTATTTATTTATTTACTTATTTGGCAGAGAGAAACACAGCTAGAGAGGGAACACAAGCAGGAGGAGCGAGAGAGGGAGAAGCAGGCTTCCCGCCGAGCAGGGAGCCCAATGTGGGACTCGATCCCGGGTCTCCGGGATCATGACCTGAGCCGGAGGCAATCGCTTAACCAACTGAGCCACCCAGGCGCCCCTTAATTTACTTATTTGACAGAGAGAGGGAACACAAGCAGGGTGAATGAGAGAGGGAGAAACAGGCTTCCATCCGAGCACGGAGCCTCATGTGGGGCTCCATCCTGAGATTCTGGGATCATGACCTGAGCTGAAGTCAGACCCTTAAGGACTGAGCCACCCAGGTGGCCCAAGAAGCCTGTTTAAAGCTTAGTCAAGCCAAGGGGAAATTAAAGCTATCTAGTCAACGGTATGATTACCCTAAACAAAGGTATAATCACCCTTAGCCTGGACTACTGAAATGTTTTTCTAAGCAGTCTTCTTTCTTCTTCTTTCCCTTCATTTTCACTATTGGTCAATAAAAATAGATTATTCTTCTATTTAGAATTTATTTCAAAGAATAAAATAGGATATTTAAAGTGAATATCCACCTTTATTCACCACTATATGCCTGTAAAGTTCATAAAAATATAAATAAAATAAAATAATAAATTCCATGCTTAAAGTCTCCCTAACACTTCTCACAGTACTTAAAGTAAAATGCAAACTCTTTATCTGTACTTACTAAGCCCTAGATCTCTTTTTTTTATTTCTTGGTCACTCCTTATACACACTTCTTTTTTTTACCTAAACATGCCAAAGCATGTTCATATCAGGCCTTTAAATCACCTCTTTCTTTGGCTTGAGATAGGTGATGGTTACTTTTACTTATCGACTTGCCTTGGTTAGGGGGAACCCAAATAGCTTATTTCTGAGTGTATATTTCTGGAAGTGATTAGCACTTGCTTTAGTAGATTGAGTAAAGACGTACATTTTCATCAATGTGGGCAGGCATCATCCAATCCACTGAGGGCCCAAATGGAACAAAATGGCAATGAAAGGGTGAATTCTTTCTTTTTTCTTGAGCTGAGACACCCATCTTTTCCTGCACTCAGACATTGGAGCTCCTGGTTCTTGGGTCTTTGATTTCAGACGAGGCACTTGATCCCTGGTTCTCATGTCTTCAGATTCAGACTGAATTATGTCACTGACTTTGCTGGTTCTCCCACTCACAGAGGCAGACTGTGACAGTTCATGGCCTCCATTAGTGTAGGCACCAATTGCTAATATAGGAACCAATTCCTATATTACACATAATACAGTATAAACACACCCTATGAAGAACCCTAATACAAGGTGCTCTTCCACTTTGTGTCAATTATTAAGCTATTGATCCTTGCCTCCACAAGGATCCTTCTGTATCTTATATGTAATGTTGGACTTGGGCATCTGTAAGCTACATTTCTTTTTTGCCAGTGGATCCCTATTATGTTTTTGGCAATAGCAAGTGATATATGAATATTGGCTTGCTGGAGAAGAAGATATTCCTTTCATACTCTTGGCTTCCTATTCTTATTAGCTATTGCCTCAAGGTGGTCCTTAAAAACCCAGTGAGAAAATTGTTATAGCAACAATTTTGTTTCATTTCACCTCCAATTTCCAACTTTTTCTCCCACCCCTGATTTAGCTTCTTTTCCCCTTACCAAAATTTCTAGGGATGATTGATCTCTGTTGTGTATTGAGTGATCAGCAAAATGATACATTGAAGTCCTAATCCCTGATTCCTGTGTAATGTAGCTTTAGTTGGAAATAGGGTCTTTGCAGATGTAATTAAGATGAAAATTGAAATGAGGTCATACTGGATTAGGTTAGGACACCAATCCAACCAGACTAGTACTCTAATAATAAGAAGAGAAAAGAACCATAGATAGACGCACACACACAGAGGAGGCTAGCACATAAGGACACAGACAGACAAAGGGAAGACAGCCATTCGACAACGGAAGCAGAGACTAAAGTTATGCGGCCACAAGCCAAGTAACACCACGGATTTCCAGCAACACCAGAAAATAAAAGAAAGCTATAGAACAGACTCTCCCTCTGAGCTTTCCAGAAGGAATCAACCTTGCCAATACCTCGAATTTGGACTTCTAACTCCAGAACTGTGAAAGAATAAATTTATCTTGTTTTAAATCACCCAGTTTTTGGTACTTGCTATATAGGCCTTGAAAACTAATACAGTCCCCAGGATTCTCTGCCCCCTCATTCACCAGTTCCTGACACTCCTGTGGTTTTATTTGGTTATATGGCACAGTTGACTACAAAAGGTAAGTTTAACTTAGTGTGCCTTATCTCATCACAGGATCCCTCAAAAGCAAAGATCTTTCTCTGATTGCTAGTGATAGAAGTCAGAGAGATTCAAAGAATAAGAGAGATTTGACATGCCATTTCTGACTTGAAGATTGAGAGGCACGGTGGTGGAAAATGCAGAATTCAGAAAGCATCTAAAGTTAACAGCACTCCCTACTTGATAGCCAGCAAGAAAACAGAAACCTCAGACCTACAGCTACAGGAACGGGATTGTACCAGCGATTTGAATGAGCTTGGAAGGGATTCTTTTCCAGGGCTTCCAGTTATAGGCATGTTCTGGACATTATTTTGATTTTAGTCTTAGGGGCTACTGAGCAGAAAATGCAGCTGAGCCTGCCCAGACTTCTGACTTACAGGACTGTGATATAAAAATGAGTTTGTTTTAAGCCACAGAGTTTGTGGTAGTCTGTTACAAAGGAAAACTAAGATATTTCCTTTGGAGACACCAATCTCTCCTCAGAGGTCTGAGTCCCAGGTTGGAGAGTCCCTTCCTCTAAGCTCCTGGGGTACCTGCACGAGCTACACAGTGCTGCCCCTCAATGAAGTGTCAGCCTCCTTGTTTCCTCCTCCAGCTTTCTAGATCTGGAGTGTCCCAGCTTTACCTTTATTTCCATTATCCTTGACAGTGGAGTTGCTCCTTAAATTATTTTCCCCGTTAACTCAGTGTTGTCTTCCTCATATGACCATTCACCAGCGCTTGTTTAGCCAATTCCTTTTATTGAATTCTTTCTGATAAAATAGCTGTTGTAGTTTCTGTGCCTGGGTGGACCGTAAGTGATGCACCCTCATCTTCAAATCATCCCCTCAGAAAAGAGTGATACCTAACCTAGAGTAATACCTCAGTCATTATCTGCCATGACATCTATATGAATTATCTTTATAGCTTATTTTTTAAAGATTTTCTTTATTTATTTGACAGAGAGAAACACAGTGAGAGAGTGAACACAAGCAGGGGGAGTGAGAGAGGGAGAAGCAGGCTTCCCGCCGAGAAGGGAGCCCCATGAAGGACTTGATCCCCGGGACTCCGGAATCATGTTCCGGAGCCGAAGGCAGACACTTAAAGACTGGGTCACCCAGGTGCCCCTTTATAGCTCATTCTTTCAAATATTTTTATTTCTTTGTGAATTTGGTTGATTGATATTGTCAGATAAGCTCCTTCTTCTCACACGAATGAAGGCTATTTGTGAGCAGAAATGTTTGAACACTTGCTTGTGTTTGCACAGGTTCTGATCAGTGGTAGAGAGGGCTGGAGGTTATCATGTCTCAGAATCTGACAAGCAGTTTAGAGCAGATCAGATTCAGCTTCTCTAACAAAGTTAGTGATCAACTGAGGGGTGCTTTAAATCCCAGGTGGCAATTAAATGAGGTCATTAGGGAATCCTGAACCTGCTGTAGTTTAACATTTTTCGAAGTATCTTTTACTGAATAATAGTTTAGTAAGTTATTTTTATATAATCATTTGCAAAATCAGATTGTACATGGTTTAGCTTCTAATCAATAATATGAGAAAACATATATTATAAATTTTGTAATTAAAAGGCTTTTGGGGGTGCCTGCATGGTGCAGTTGGTTAATTCCCCAACTTTTGGTTTTGACTCAAGTTGTAATCACAGAGTTCTCAGATTAAGCCCCACATCAGGCTCTGCACTCAGCGTGGAGTCTGCTTGAGATTCTCGCTCCCTCTCCCTAGGCCCCCCCTACTCTTGCTCTCTCTCTCTCTCTCAAATAAATAAATAAATCTAAAGAAAAAAGGTTTTATCCCTTACTTTAGTCTAACAACTTCCAAAAACTTATCCAAAAATAGAACTTTTTTTTTTTGAACCTCTTTTTAAGTAAAACCGTGGATTTTTTTTTAAGGTTGTATTTGTTTATTTGACAGAGAGAAGCACAACTAGAGAGGGAACACAAGCAGGGGGAATGAGAGAGGGAGAAGCTGAGCAGGAAGCCCTATGTGGGACTCCATCGCGTGTCAAAAGCAGTCGCTTAACCAACTGAGCCACCCAGGTACCCCGAAGCACTGAAATTTTGGGGGCATAATAATACATTAGCTAAAACAAAAATTGAGTGAGTTATTGTTCACCACTCTCCCCTCCTCATTCTCCTGCTCTCACCTCCAACAGAGGAGATCACACTTCTCTCTCTTCAATCTCATAATGTACTGCCTTAGTTAAACTGATGTGTTTTCCTAAAATAGTCTGGTGTCTATCTCAAATAAATAACTACTAGTGATTTGGCTTGGTAATATGTAACTATATGGACCTAAGTCAGTGATGTTGGAATGGAAATTTTTAATATATAACATTTAAAGGAGTAAAGGAAGTTAATTTATAAATGTACAAATTTGTATTGACACTTTGTGAATACTAGATGAGAAAACATTTCTTTCCAAAATTTTTTTGTTGTTTCTTCCTCCTACGGTATCTTAACTCCTTCATTATCATTCATATCATTCTAGTGTGAATAATAAGCTTGATACATGCAGGGACTTTTTCAGTTTTGTTTATCCCGTATTCTAATACTTAGAACCAAGGCCAACACATATTATTCACTCAATATTTATTTTTGAATGAATTAATATAATGCATAAGTGAATTCCCAGATATTTTTCCTCATCTATCTTAAATCAGCAGTGTTTAGTAAGTCAGCACAAATACCCTGTCCCATTTCTTTTATATGTAAATAGAAGGTAGTTTTTTGGAGCACAACATATAATAGAGCATGGATCAGATAAAGTAGATAATTGCTAAAAAGATAATTATAGCCAAGCAATTCAATTTGGGTTTTCTTTTTTCTCCACATCAAACTAATAAGCTTCATAAGTATAAAATCTTCATTTCTCTTTGGGTTGCATAGACACAGCCTTAACTGACTCTTTATATAATCATCACCAAGTAATTATATTCCAGCTGGATGCTTTGTGACTCTCCTTTGACCACAAATTAGTTTGCACAAAGTGACACAAGCCATATTGTATGGCATCTTTTATTACTGCCAGTCACTGACATGCAGCTGAGAACAATGAACATGTTTTGAACAAGAATTGTGCTGTTATCTAGAAGGCCAAATGAAAACCTGCCCAACCACAAATGTCTAAATAATTATTTTAGACATATTTTTTCTGACTTTCCCTCCCTGTCCATAGTAATGTAATTAATTACTGGCAGCACTTTTACATATATTACAAGTTCACAAGATGTTTTTCTTCTCTGTTTTTTTTTTTTTTTTTTTTTTATTTTGCCCTCAACAAAGTAGAGTTTATGTGTGAAGTATTAATAATTAAATGAATAGCTCCAGGCTGGAGTTCATCATATTGGGTCCTTTTCCTTTGTCCAGATGGCATGAGGCCAATTTGAATACTTTACAAGGCAATAGAGACTAAGGGAAGCAACCAATGTTCCTTGAGATTATCCTAGCCAAAAATGCCCCAAAGTTCCCACTCAGCTTTCAAAACCTAATATTTTATGAATGAGCACTGTTCTTCTGGTCAAGAACAAAAATTCAATTAACAATTGTTTCATAAAGGAAAAGTCTCAGTTATATACTACATATATGTGCACACACACACACAGCCAAATTAACTCTCCCCCCACGTAATTATCTTCAAATACCACCTAACAGAAAAGAGAAATATCAGAGTACATTTTATATCTAAATATTTACCAAATTAAAAAATTAATGGATTAATCAGAGCAACTGATGACAAAGATGTAAGTATAAACACATAGCAAGTGCTAACCACAGAGCAATTACATAAGATAATTAAATACAAAACATATTAGAATTATTGCATTGAATTTAGACTGAAAGTTTTACATCAATTATTGTGTGAAGGTATAGCAAAAAAATAAAACTCATTTTTTTTTGTTTAAATTTATATTCATTAAACATATGGCCTAGTGAAAAAAGCAGTGGGCATGAAGGATATGCATAATTAAAAAATCAAATAAATTAAGCAGTGCCAAATATTAAACCACACACATTAGAAAATTCACAAGTCAAGTTTATAATTATACATAGATTTTCCTCAGCTTAAGTTGGGTTGTGTCCCAATAAACACATCATAAACTAAAAATATTGTAAGTTAAAAATGCATTTAATACACCTAACATTTGAACACTGTAGCATAACCTAGGCTATATTAAGTGTGCTCAGAATGCTTGTATTAACCTACAGCTACATAAAATCTTCTAATACAAAGTCTATTTTATAATACTGCTGAATATTTAACTTATTGAATACTGCATCAAAAATAAAAACCAGAATTGTCAAAGTTCATAATTATTCTCTATGGCCTCAAAATCAAAAGATGAAGATTATCCTTTGAATATCAAGTGCATTTTTGTAACTGTATGGACTTTGCTAAACTGAAGCTTACAGATACTGATGAATTCTTCATAAATATATATATTAAGTACCTTGCAAGTATATATTAAATACCAAAACTTAAATACCTTACATAGCTAATCTAAGTATCTTTTTTCATTTTTCTTACAAATCATTGTTTTCAAACCTCAAATTTTGGTATAACAGAATGTACTAAACAATACTATGTTCCACTTTATCCTCACAGGCTGAAGTTTCCTTTTGTTAATTTCTTGTATAGAACTCTGTGCATGTGTTTTCCTGTCACAATCTTTAAGTTTTCATTTCTTTCCTTTTTCTTTTTATGTATTTGTTCATTTCATTCTTTGATTCTATGACTCTTCTATACTTTCTCAGTCCCTTTAGTTTTCCCCCCTAATCTTCCTGTGAAGGAGGAGTATACGACTTCTTTAAGTCATATAATGAGATAAACTTGAAGTTCAAATTCTGTCACTGAATTAATAATCAGATACAAGCAAAAGAATGTTGTGATTCCATGCCCTAGAACTAGAAATAGTGTTATTCTTCTCTGCAACACTTTGGACCCCCTGATGCTCAGAGAGTAAGAATGTAGGAAGACAATAAAGGAGTTAATTGCAATAGTCACAATGTGAAGTGATTAAAACATTTAATGGAACCATTTCTATGATTGTATTCATTGTCACAGCACTGCTAAGTCCTAAAAGAACCATAGAAGCACATAATGCATGAACAATAAAAATGTATGGGTCAATATTTTATTTTTAATTGCTTCTAATTTTAATTTCCTAAAATATAACCATATGATGATTGTTAATGTCCAACGTACATCTATCTGGATAGTAAACATTTCTCACTTGTTTTCAAAAAAAATTTTTTTTTCTGATTTTTCCCATTGGTATCTCCCTACTGACCAAATTTAAAATAGGATCATGGTTAACCAATAAATAAAGAAATGAGTTCTAACAAGAAATAGAGTATTTGGGTGCCTGGGTGGCCCAGAGGGTTAAGCCTCTGCCTTCAGCTCAGGTCAGGATGTCAGGGGCCTGGGATGGAGTCCTACATCAGGCTCTCTGTTCAGCAGGGAGCCTGCTTCCCACTCTCTCTGCCTGCCTCTCTGCCTATTTGTGATTTCTCTGTGTGTCAAATAAATAAATAAAATCTTTAAAAAAATAATATTTTTTAAAAAAAGAAATAGAGTATTCAAGGGAAAGGACACAAAAAGGGATCATTTGATGTGTTTTCCAAATCAGAGTTTTCATATTACCTCATAGTATGCAAGTGTGCTGGTCCTTATCCCAGTCCTAGACCTTATCCTTAATGTGACATGATGAGAGCTGATGAGAAATTTTCCCACCTCAATATCCACACACTCCAGGGACAGGGAAAAAAATGATTTTGTTCTCTTTTTCTTCTTTTCTATTTTTTCACCCATCCTCCCACCGACCTTCCCTGGGGCAACCACAAGTTGATTCTTTGCACTTAACAGTCTGGGTTTTTTGTTTGTCTCCTCTTCTTTGTTTATTTATTTTGTTTATTCAATTCCACATATGAGTGAAATCATGTGGTATTTGTCTTTTTTATAGAGAGGAAAAGGTATCTGTCTATCTCTGCTCCTGAAAGAGACTCCTTTTTACTCCAGCCCTCGCCAGGAAAGTTTTCTGACCTGCACTTGTCTTCAAGTTCTGGGACTTTATCTGTTTGGTATGTAAACTACTAGAGAGTTTATGCTTTAGTAATGCTCTGGTGTCATAGGCACCTTGGGTTTTAACCTGGGAACCTGGGACCAAGTCCAGGCTGTAATCATTGGAGTGTCTCTGAGGGAGTGGGAAAAAAAAAATGTTTTATTAGTCTTTGAATTACAGCAATTTACTAGAAAACTGGCTGTTAATATAGTTGTCATAATATGTGAAATATTTACAAGAGCATTGAAAACAATCTTTATCTTTTTAACATATATATTTCAGTGCGTCACGAGGGCAAAGGTTTTTATAGGAAGACTAAGAAAAACAAGAAGGTTGTACTTCTCCACAGATGACCAATTCAGTGCAGAAACTCCTGCCACATTCCAGTGACAGTAATAAGGTCCAATTTTCAGAGGCATAAAACACAGTTCTTGCCTTCGAGGAGTTTCTTTTCTTTCTTCTTTCTTTCTTTCTTTCTTTCTTTCTTTCTTTCTTTCTTTCTTTCTTTCTTTCTTCTTCTTTCATTCAAGATTTTATTTATTTATCTGACAGAGAGAGAGACGGTGAGAAAGGGAACACAAGCAGAAGGAGTAGAGAGGGAGAAGCAGGCTTCCTGCTGAACAGGGAGCCCGATGTGGGGCTCAATCCCAGAATCCTGGGATCATGACCTGAGCTGAAGGCAGATGCTTAACAACTGAGCCACCAGGTACCCCTTCAAGGAGTTTCTAATTTCTTAGTGACTTTGAGACCAAAAGACAAACAACTCCAATATAAGACTGACTATATGTACATTAGAAAGAATATCTTATAAACCTGTATTTTTAGTATTGATAGGAGGAACACACAGGATCAATTTGTAATAACTACAATATTCCGTAAGATATTTAAGATGGATCTTAAAGACTAAAGTACAGAAAGCCAAAATTTCCAAAAAGGGCATATTCCAGACACAGGTAACTACATAGGTAAATGAATTATGACATATCACAGTATGAGACTATATTACTTGGGGTTGATCCATGTTTATGATTGAAATGACCACTTTTTATAATTTATTCATTCAACAAATATGTATTTTTAATATTTACCACATAACAGGGATCATTCTAGGTAATCACAAAAAATGGGAAAGAATGCTGTTAAAATTTAGTTAAATTAGTTAATTAGGGGCACCTGGGTGGCTCAGTTGGTTAAGCGACTGCCTTCAGCTCAGATCATGATCCTGGAGACCTGGGATCGAGCCCCACATCGGGCTTCCTGCTCAGCGGGAAGCCTGCTTCTACCTCTCTCACTCCCCCTGCTTGTGTTCCCTCTCTCACTGTGTTTCTCTCTGTCAAATAAATAAATAAAATCTTTAAAAAATTAATTAATTAATTAGTTAATTAATTACTACATATATTGTATAGGTATAGACTACAAAGTAAAATAAAGCAGGGAAGTGAACATAGAGGTTGGGGCAATGTATTGTGGATGATTAGAAAAACTTCTCTTCTAGGGTTTGTTGATCATTTGATGTAAACCCTGAATAAAATGATTGAGAAAGTCATGTAAATATAAAGGAGAAAATTTTTTTTTCTTTTACACAAGTTAGTTTCATTGACTAGAGCACTATGGACTGACAAAAAAGAGTTAAGAACAGAAAAATAATATGTTTATGAGTATGCATACAGTGCATACCTATGAAAGCATTCAGAGGTGAGTAACTCCAAATAAATGCTTAGAATTTGGGTCTATAAATCTAACTTAGTAGGGTAAAGGGAGATGGAAAAAGGGCACTGAGGTAAACGCAAATGATTTTTTAGAAAAATAAATGGCCCCTTAGGAGAGCAGATAGGATATCTGATCATTTTTGGACTATTTCTGTTTGGATGTGGTATTGACTTCTCTTTGAGGGGACTAAAGTTATATCTGGGGAGGGGATTTATGATACTTGTGTTCTTGAGGGAGACATCTTTCAGGCAGACAAGGGATTTCGGAAACTGAAATGTCTTCATAACAAAATTATTCTTACACCAAAATGGCATGTAGGGTGGTATATCCTGACGCTGATGACAAATAACTAGGAAAAGGAATTAATATTGTGTATGTAGACACACTGGAGACTACCTGGGTATTCATAAGCTCTCTTACTAATAATAGTGGGAAGAGCCAGCGTTTAAACAAACATGGTATTCATGCTGATAAATCTATACTTAAAGTAGTAGTAGTAGTAGGTTGAAGACTTTTTTTTTCTTTTTCCAATAGTATGGATGAGAGTAGAAGGGTTATCAATTAGGATAGAACTGTCAAGAACATCTGTGTCAGATAATGAAGGTATCAGATGATGACTGTGCAGATGCAAAATGGGTAGATGGGTAATTTATCCCAGTAGACAAACTTTTGGATTTGACTACTGGGAAGGAAGTTAACAATAACACTGAGATTTTTAAGTCCATATAATGAGCAGGACAAGAATTCCATTCCCAGAAACTGAAAATTTTAGAGGAAGAGTTGCTTTTGAAAGAATAATAATGGTTTGGGAACTGTTGAGTTCGGGGTTCTGCTTTGTAAGACATCTAAGTAAACCTAGAACATGGGATGGAAAGGGAGGATATCGGTAATGCATGTTTATATTTGTTGTCATTTATTCCAAATTAACCTAAGCTGATACACAGTTCACAAACATGAGATTCATTTCAGTAGTTACTGGACTCTTCCAACACTTAGGGATTGGTGTGTGTGCTGTTGAACTCCTCCTTACAACCTGAAGACACACTGATATGTTGCAAATCGTGCCACACAGACACAGGTAGTCAGAGCAAGCGGGCATACAATCAGCCATATGGGCTTTCTGTGATTTCCGTGAGGTCTCAGCAATCTGTCCTTCTATATTCCCTGGCAACCTTGCAGAAAATGTTCATTTATGGCAAAAGCAGACAAATTCTAATGGTAACATTCAGCTAACCTTCTAGTCAGGGTCAACAACTAATATCCTCCAATACAATATTTTAACTTAGAAGCAGTTTGGAAGCCTAGCTTTTGTACATCATTTCAAAAGAAATGGCTGTTAAGCATACTAAATTCTTATACTACATTGATGTAATGAAGACAGTGTTTGTACAATATTTCAGTCCAACCTAATGTCTAGGACATCCTCCGGTGCTCTCATATTTAATATCATTTGAAGTAGGTGGTATTTCAATGGTAAATGAAGCACTCTTCAATTGTAGATTAACATAACATACACATATAGTCCTTACTATCTTTATGAAGTATTTTAAAGAAATCCCAGAAAATGTACCATTTATTTTGTACTAATCTGAGAATAGATTCCAATCTTTCCCAAACCAACCTTGGCTCTATAGATAATGCCCTGCTGTCTCCCTCCTTTGGTGTTGCTGTCCCTGTCTCACACACTCCTTACTTACACAGAGTTCTAAGGTATTCAGTCCCATCATGATCTTCCAGCAGATGCTGCATTAATGTCAGAGCTATTATCTTGAAATTTGATCCCAAACAAAATTTGGCTCAGAAATAAATGAAAATTTGTCCCAATTTCTTGAATATTTGAAGGGAGAGCCTTTAACTTTAAAATACCACTGTAGGAATAGCAGCAACATCTGAAAATTCCAAATTCCTCTGTGCCCAACACTATGCGTGGTGTAGCAGGAACAACAAAATACAAGAACCTTAGTAAAAGACCATATATATGAACAAGTAAGATGATGCACTCATTCTCCTGAAGGAATGTTTAGCCTATTGTTCATGTAACACACAAATACTCCTCATTCATTATTCCTAAAAACAAAGAAAAAAAAAATGTGAAATCATGGATATCTCTAGACTCTGGTCTTAAGGAACATTTATAAGGAATTTAAAACCATCATCCAAACTCAAATAGTAAATATTTGGTAGTTCCTATACCATAGCCAACATGAATGACATGATGTTAAACTCTTTACTTTATCTTTGAAGAACTTTCTTCTTGCTTCATCTTTAAGCGTAAGGAATTACCAAAAAAAAAAAAAAAAAAAAATACAGTGGCTTTACTACAACATAAAGTTTAAATTTTTACTTATTTTGATTTTATCATTTTAAGCATTTTGACCATTTTGCCATTTTGCATCATTTGATGTTTTTATTTAAGAAGCAACACAATACATCAATATAAGAGTCAAAAAAATTAGATAAAAACAGAAAATCAGTCATTAAAGTTTTTCTTTCCCAGACAACTGTTGCTATAAATTAGGTTTTCTTAACAGATATTCCATGCATTTTCAACATATATAAATATGTATATATTTTTATATAAAAATAAGCATATTATTATATAATCCTCATTGAATATATACATACATATAGTATATAGCTTAAAGAGGGAATTAATTGTATGAATATAAAAAACTGGATCATTCTTTTTAAGCCACACAGTATTCTGTTATATGGTAATACCATACTGTGCCCAAGATTTTCCTTATTTATTTTATTTTATTTTTTAAGATTTTATGTATTTGACACAGAGGGAGAAGGCAGGGAGCATGCACAGGCAGGGGCAGCAGCAGGTAGGGGAGAATCAGGCTCCCCACTGAGCAGGAAACCAATGCGGGGCTCAATCCCAGGACCCTGGGATCATGACCTGAGCTGAAGGCAGCTGCTTAACTGACTGAGTCACCCAGGTGCCTCCAGCATTTTCCTTATTGATGAATATTTAGGTTGGTTCCAGTACTTTTTCCAATCAAAAATATACAACAAATGTTCTTATACATCATTTCACATTCATGTAAGTATATATGCAGGAAATATTCCTAAAAGTGGAATAAGTAGATCAGAGGGAGTGTGCGATTTAAACTTATATACATTATTAAAGAATTACAAATACATCTAGATCAATAAAATATCACCCTTAAAATAACATAAAACAAATAAAAAAACAAGTTGTTTCTTTTTACTTATTTATAGCTTTTATCATTTTTTGTTCTCAATAAATATGTTACTCGCATAAACTTCTCCAACAGTATTTGATTCTGATTAAAGTTACATATGAAACTCTTGTTTCAGACATCAATTCCCAAACTGCTATTAATTTTTCAAGTTGTTTGGAAGAAAACAAATGTTCATAGTCATCTACTAACAAGGAAAAAATCTATAGTTTAGCCTCCTTTTAAAAGCAAAAGATCCTGAAAAGAATGCATGTATGCATACATACATTAATTAAATACAAGTTAAGGACCCTGTACTCTGAAAAACTCTTCAAGTAAAAAATAAACAAACAAAAAACCTGTTCAAATATATTTAGTCCAGAAATTCTCAAATGTGTTTAACAATTATTAACATCCTTTGGAAAAGGGTTCTTTGGAAGACATAGTGTTAATACCAGAAAATGAAATATGCTAGATCATTCTATAATGTTCTTTTTAAATCGACTGTGTCTCAGGTACTAAGCAAACAAATATGCAAATTACCTTGTCCTCAAGGCTTCACAGTCTTTTCAAATTCAAAGGCAAACATCTAATAGATTGAGAAAGATGAGAACTCAATCAAAAGCCAAATAAAGAAAAATAGTCTCCTATTTATTAAATTATACCCCTTGGTATTAAATATCTGTGCATTATTTGCCAACCTAAGGTTTGTGAATTTTTTCCCATTTCCTTTTTTATGATTAGTATTAAGAACATGAAAACAAAAGTCACATTTTCTTAAATAAGATAATCACTGTCATTTAATTATTATCACCCAAGAGGAATCCTTGTGTAGGGAATTAGAATATGCCACCCCAAAATATGCTACTTTGGCATAAGGATTCTTTTGACCTGAAGACAATAGAAAACAGCAAACATCAAAGCTCTCTGCCTTCCCACCATTTATTTGCCTAAAAGCAGATTTTGATTTTTAATCACCAGAATCAACTCTGAACTCAATCAGCCCAGAGACAGTCTTGAGAGAGGACTTTACATAACAAACCTTATTCAAATAACCCTTGTTTTCATTAGTTTCCCCTGCTCCATATATTTACCTTCCCTTAGCTTGCTGTCCCTAAACGACTAAACCCTTTCCTTTGTCTCATCACTTTTATACAAACTTATTGTCTTTGTTAAGACACTATATAAGCCCTGAATTCTAACAACCCCTTTGAGATACTCAGTTTTCTCACTTTTATGTGCACTGCACATGTTAATAAATGTTCTTTCTCTTCTCTTGCTAATTTGTCTTTTGTCAGCTTAATTTCCGGGGGTCCATCAAGAAAATCTAGGAAGGTAGAGGAACAAGTTGTGCTGGAAATAATGAATTATACAGCAAAAAATAAATAAAAAGGAAGTCATGGATTCAAGGAGGTTATCCTCACACAGGGACTCAAATGTGTCAAATGCACTAGTTAACAATTAATAAATGCAATGCATTAACAATGCAAAGCCAATTCCACCAAATTAAAAGCCATAACTTTTTTCAGAAATAATCTCTTGATATTATTACAAGTCGGTAAATTGATTTCCCTCTTATCATTTATAAACATGCACCTTTTCCTTTAAAATTATGTCTAATTATTTTTCCTTGACCAGAATATTTTTGATATTGTGGATAATTATACTAAAAGTGAACTGAAAGCCACTTTATTTATGTGTAAATACACTCAAAACAACCATTTAGGCTGCCTAATTTTCCTATTTTTTGTAGTCAGTGGAATCCTACTTTCATACAAACATACATACACACACACACACTCACACATACCAGACACACACAAGAGTGGTAATATATGAAGGACATTAGCAATTCTCCAGATTTCTGGTTTTTATTTGAAGTAATCACATCCTAGGAGGAACTACAAACAATAAAGGCACGGAAGTAAGCTTAATGACACTACTGTTATAGCTATGTTATCTTAGGGAGAATACCATACACTTTATTTCTTTATTTGAAGATATAAGAACATGGAAAATTCATGAATGGTCTAATTTTTTTAATTTGATTTTCAAAAGGGTTATTTGATTTGATAGTTTTTTACTTAAAATGATAAAGTAAAAGTAAAAATAAGCCATAAAATGATTTCAGGAAGAGTTTCTCTCAACTGCAAGAGGTTGATGACAGTCATTCATTTCTCATCAAAGGTGATGAACATTAGTCATTTTGAAAAGTGCATGCGTGCATGCATGTGTGTGTGTGTGTGTTGTATGAGTTTAGTGCTTTATAATATCTAACCAATCACCCTTGGTGTTGGTTGACACAGTATTTGTTATACCTAAACAACGATAAACATAATAGAAATAACTAACACTATTTTCTATACTCTTCTATACAGATGCTAATGCCATTATAGGCTATTCCTGCCAGCATCTTTCTTCCCCACTGTGCAGGCTCTTCTTTCTGTGCAGAATTCCTCTTGTCTAATTAGTGATATCTTAACTGCCTTCCAAGATACAATACAGGCATCTTCTCTAGAAATATACTTTTTAAAGATTTTATTTATTTATTTGACAGAGAGAAAGATCACAAAGTAGGTAGAAACGCAAACAGAGTGAGCAGAGGAAGCAGGCTCCCTGCTGAGCAGAGAGCCCCATGCGGGCCTGATCACAGGACCCTTAGATCATGACCTGAGCTGAAGGCAGAGTCTTTAACCTACTGAGCCACCCAGGCACTCGAAATATTTTTTTTTAAACTTGAGGTAAAATTAAAACAATACCTCTTTGACCAACATCATACCTCATACCTATGTATACCCTCATTACCGTACTGACAATTATTTGTTTAAATCTCTCTCTCTAACCAGTCTTCCCACTCCTTTAGAACTTATATATCTGGTTCCTAGCACCTTGTCAACACCTAAAAGATCTGTGGAAAATAAAGGATTACAAATTCAAGTGAATGAGGAAACTTAACAGTAAGCAATAAGCTATATAAGATAATTGAAATATCTTCACAACTCCTAAGAAATATAGCATTTAAAAAAAATCAGAAAGGTGCTATAATAAAATGCACTTCCTATAATTTCACATTTATTTATCTCCCTTTCAACATGTTTGATAGTTATTTTTTCGCCTCCTTCTAATAAATTCAATTGGCATATGATGGTTTTGCTTTGATTAGCTCATAAGAAGTGCATAATCACTTAAAAAGACTCACTGTAATAAATTTTTACCATTTGCTGCTTTTTGGAGATCAATGAAAAAGGATATCAGGTCAGAAAGTCCTGAAATTTTCTGGGAAAGGAAAAAAAAAAAAAAAAAAAAAAAGCAAGGACATATCTTTAGACCACAGATAAAATGAAAGGGGAAAGAACATATTATACATGAAATGATTTGAGTCCTGGTTCTGGTTTATTTCATCAGTAATAAGAAAATGGAATATTTCTACTGATATTCCATTATGAACAGTAGCTCTGTGAGGACGTCATATGAAAGACTGTAAGATTAGACCCTGAGGCTGATCGTCTCCAAACCGTCCAAGGATACCCGCAGTGCTACACATAATTTAACTGGCCAAGTTTTGAGATTTCCTGCTAATACTGCAGTATATTATTTTCATGATTCCTGTTACTAGTGGAAGGACTGTGAGAGCAGGTCGAGAGTAAAAGTTAGGGTGGAGAAAATATATGCAGAATAACATAGCAAAAATATTTCTTTCTACAAAGCCATTCAAGTAAAAAAGGTGGTGAGTTCACGGTCTTTGGTTAACCCCTGACCACCCATTTTCTCTCCACCTCCAAGTTCTAATGATCTGTGACCCATTTTGGCAACTAGATTATTTGAATGATGTATTGAAACTATTGACAGTTTCCCTCAAAGTAGAATTCTAGGAATAAAAGATAAAATATCTTAGAAATAGTAATCGGAGTTACTTTTTTCCCCTGCCTCTTTTTTTTTGGCCACCTAAATTAGATAAAGTTGTTTTAAATTTGTTTTGCTTACACAAATGGGAAGGTAGAGAATAAACTGTGCAGAGAAGAATTTTGGTGCTGGTGAATTTTTGTGAAGAGGTCTTGAGCTCTTTCCACTTTATGCAAAGTCTTTGAGTAGGAACAAAGATTCCCAAAGAGGTTTTTGGATCAAGTAACAGAAGGGAGCCTGCATCTTTCCAAAGTTTCCAATAATGCAGAATCATCAAAATTCCCTAAGTCTTCCACTACAACAAAATGAATATTTGTGAGGATGTTGGGCTGTTGTAGGCAGAGGAACTCTTCTCTGAGTTAGTGAACTAAAATTATATCTTTTAATGGGATGAAAAAATCTTATCTTGGACTCTCTCCTGATTTTCTCATCCAGGCTGTTACCAGCCCCTCATGAGTCCTCCTATCTCAAATCTGGTTTAGCCTCTCCTTTCCCACTGTTGCTGTCATGATCCCAGCAATGATGAACACTTACCTCTTGCTATGGACATGAAGTTTGTGCCCACCCATTTTTTTTTTTTCTTCAAAGAAGGTTTATTTATATACAATGCATTTTTTCTCTTCTTTCATTTCCTTCTTTTTTTTTTATTTCTTTTTTTTTTTTTATTGTTACTTAAATTTTTTTTCCACTGTTCCAGGATTCATTCCCCATTCCCCACACCCAGTGCTCCACGCTTTAGGTGTCCCCAGTACCCACCACCAGACTCTCCGATCCCTCTACCCACCTCCCTCCAGGTCCCTCAGTTTGTTTCTGTATCCAAAGTCTCTGTTGTTTCATTTCCCTCCCTGGATTACCCTAGTTCCCATTTACTTTCCTTCTCCCACTGTCCTCCAGGTTACCCCTCATGCACGGCAAGTAAGTGAAACCACGCGATACTCGACTTTCTCTTCTTGGCTTATTTCACTCAGCATAATCTCTTCCAGTCCAGTCCATGTTACTACAAAAGTTGGATATTCATCCTTTCTGATGGAGGGATAGTATTCCATTGTATGTATGTACCACATCTTCTTTATCCATTCATCTGTTGATGGGCACCTTGGCTCTTTCCACAGTTTGGCGATTGTGGCCATTGCTGCGATGAT
>PITA01010694.1:0-70550 GCA_004023965.1 Spilogale gracilis | reverse complement strand
CTCCACAGTCTGCTCCCACTGTATGCATGCTCCCACTGTATGCTCCCACTATATGCTCCTGCTCTATGTATGGTCCCATTGTATGCTCCCACTCTATGTATGCTCTCACTATATATATGCTCCAGCTCTATGCTCCTACTGTATGCTCCCACTATCCTTATGCTCCCACTGTATGCTCCTGCTCTATGTATGCTCCCACTGTATGCTCCCACTGCATGCATGCTTCCACTGTATGCTCCCACTATCCATATGCTCCTACTCTATGTATGCTTCCGCTCTGTGTATGCTCCAGCTCTGTGCTCCCACTATATGCTCTGGGCAAGCAGGACGAACAGTATATTCCAGCCACCATTGTGGTTGCACAAAAAAACAAACGAGAATGACAGTGCACCCAGAGAAACAGAGAAAACAGATGTTTCCAGGACCATATCCCCCACAGAGGCCCTTGAGGCAGCAGCTGGCTCCATGGCCACTGCCCACCAGCTCCGCTCGACTGGAGTCCGTTTTGGCAAAAAAGGTGTAGCCTGGGGTGCCTGGGTGGCTCAGTGGGTTAAAGCCTCTGCCTTCGGCTCAGGTCATGATCTCAGGGTCCTGGGATTGAGCCCCACACCGGGCTCTCTGCTCAGCGGGGAGCCTGCTTCTCCCCCTCCCTCTGCCTGCCTCTCTGCCTACCTGTAATCTATCTCTCTGTCAAATAAATAAATAAAATATTTTTTTAAAAACAGTTGTAGCCCACAGCTCTAGAGGTCCCCAGAAGACGCTTTTAGAGAACCCCGGAAACCCTGACCATAGCGGGCTCCCAGGGCAGAGCTCTCAGGCCCACACAGCCTGGCCACTCATCTGCCCACAGGGCAGCCACGGCTACTGCTTTCCTAACTCCCCCTCAGTCACAGCCCCACAAAAGTAAAGGTATCCATACAGACATCCAGGTTAATCCAGCACAGCCATGTCCCAGTTGCTCGAGTTGCAAGAGAGCAGAGGGTTACAGAGAGTGGTGGGGGGAGGGGCGTGCCAGGGGACACAGATGTAAGTGGCCTCTAATGAAGCACGTCTCAGGTCTCTGACACACTACCCGGCAGGAGTCCTGCATTCTCTTGCAATCCTCCTGGATTTGGGGTGCCTTGCACTTGATACCCCAGAAGGACAGCCCCACCACCACCATGAACCATTCCCAAGCCGGGAGCTCCCGATCTTGGGCCCAGGCCTGCCTCTGCACCTGCCAGGAACTTGCAGAGAAGCCACAGCACTTGTGTGCAAGGCCGCAGACACCTTCCCACCCTTCCACCAGTTGCCCCAAACAAGCCTGCTAATGCTAATCTACCCCCTCACTCGCAGCTCAACAGCTTTTCTTCTTAAGCCCCTGATAATGGTTTTACTAAAATCCCCTTTTGATGGAAAAAAAATCCCAGCTGGACATTTCAGGCCTCAGCACAATGTACAAGGCTGCAGGTCCCTTTCCCTACCTCACAAAGGCCTCTAATCAAGTGGAAAATGTGCTGGAGGCCAGAGGTTTGGGTCTGCAATTATTTTTTAAGGGATTACTAGAGAAGAATAGGGGGCAGCAAGGACCCCCACACACGCACTTTGTTTTCCATTTGGTCCTGCTTTTAGACATATGGGACCAGTAGCAGTGTCCAGTTCCCCGAGCACAAGAGCCTCGCATCTCCCTTCCCCAGTGGAAGGGTGTCATCTCTGAACGCCATCACTTCAAAAAGATTCGGAGAGTTTGGAAGCAATATGCAGGTCCTATTCTGACCCCATTTAAGCCCTTATTTATAAAACTACCATGGAACAGGATCTCGTGTGTGAAGAGAGCACTCATTCATTAACCTCTAACCCTCACTCTGTATGCAGAGGGGAGAGTTCACACCGTGTCCATACACTGCTAAGATTGGGAGCATTCACTGGGGCTTCCCAGGCTTTGGAGGGCAAAAGGTCATGTTCCCAATCTTGCCAGATATCCTTCTTATTTATATACATTGACCCTTCCCCTCAACACAGCCCTAATGCAAACCGTGGATAAAAATATAAAAAGCCCTAACCATTCTTATTAGCCTATTTGAAAATGTATACTTTGGAAGGGAGTTCGTCTTCTCTGCATATTGTCATTTATCCATAAATGCTCATTAAGGACTAAATGATAAATGAACATTTCAGGTTGGTCCTAAATTCTCATCATTCTGTTTCAGCACAGAGGGCCTGCTCATCTTTCTCAACAGAGCTGGTTAGTGATGTATGCAAATACCCAGTAAAAAGGAAATGATTACAAATCCCTACACTCATTCTGGGATGATCAAGGATTAGGCTGTTCAGCTCCGAAAGCTCGAAGTCAGCACATATGGCAAAATTAATGCCAGGCTGAGTAACGATTTTCAGGTCCTTTCTTCAAAGTCCCTACAATACCTTTGGTCAAAAACAAAACAAAACAAAAAAACCCAAAAAACCAACTCTTGTCTGTTTTGGTCAGTATGAATGCCTTCTTGATTGATTTTGCCTTACTGACTTTTCACTTTTCCTGCAGAAAAATCCTAAACCAGTGAGAACCGGAAGGATAAAAGCACAATTATTACACTGAATACATTACATTTACTACTTTCTACTAACACCATCCTCGATTCTGCATTGGCCTTCACACTTCTTTTGGTGGACGTTGTAGGAGGAGGGGGCCATGCAGTTTCCCTAAAGACAGCAAGTAAGGGTAGCCTTTCTGGGGTCCTCTCCCTAAATAATGACAGACAAGCTTGCTGAATCACTGCTGTTGGACATCAAAATGTTGTGACAGATTTCTCCAGGAATAAATAATCTTCAGCCCACTTTAGATGAAGATGAACTTGTTTAGCAAGGGGAAGTGATACATTCAAGGGCATCAGTGGGGACAATGAACTAGCTCTAAAGAGTCTAAGGGGGTTGACTCCTTAAATAAGGAGCAAACAAACCATGAGCTAAGTCTGCCTGACAGAAAGAGTTGCTCCAAATCTTCCTTTCCTGGATACACTTCCTGAATCATTATCCAGAATGCCTGTTTGTTTCCTTCCTTGGCTTATCAGCATTATTTTATTTTTATTTATTTTAACTATTATTTTATAATTATTTTATTATTATGTATAATTATATATAATATCATATATAATTATAAAACAATATTTTATTTTATAATTATTTTATTTTTAATTATTATTTTATTTTATTTTTTCAGTGTTCCAAGATTCATTGTTTATGCCCCACACCCAGTGCTCCGTGCAATACGTGCCCTCAGTACCCCCCACCAGGCTCTCCCATTCCCCCACCCCCTCCCTCCAAGACCCTCAGTTTGTTTCTGTGTCCAAAGTCTCTCATGTTTCGTTTCTCTCCCCGAATTACCCTACTTCCCATTTCCTTTCCTTCTCCTACTGTCCTCTATATTACCCCTTATGCACCACATGTAAGTGAAACCATGTGATACTTGACTTTCTCTACTTGGCTTATTTCACTCAGCATAATCTCTTCCAATCCAGTCCATGTTGCTACAAAAGTTGGATATTCATCCTTTCTGATGGAGATGTGGTATTCCATTGTATATATGTACCACATCTTCTTTATCCATTCATCTGTTGAAGGGCACCTTGGCTCTTTCCACAGTTTGGTGATTGTGGCCATTGCTGCAATGAACATTGGGGTATAGATGGCCCTTCTTTTCACCACATCTATCTGTATCTTTGGGGTAAATACCCAGTAGTGCAATTGCAGGGTCATAGGGTAGCTCTATTTTTAATTTTTAAAGTAATCTCCACACTGTTTTTCAAAGCAGCTGCACCAGCTTGCATTCCCGCCAACAGTTTAAGAGGGTTCCCCTTTCTCCGCAGCCTCTCCAACACTTGTTGTTTCCTGTCCTGTTAATTTTGGCCATTCTGACTGGTGTAAGTTGGTATCTCAGTGTGGTTTTGATTTGAATTTCCCTGATAGCTAGTAACGATGAACATTTTTTCATGTGTCTGTTAGCCATTTGTAGATCTTCTATGGAGAAGTGCCTCTTCATGTCTCCTCCCCATTTTTTGATGTGATCATCTTTTTTTTGGTTGTTGAGTTTGAGGAGTTCTTTATAGATCTTGGATACCAGCCCTTTGTCTATAGTGTCATTTGCAAATATCCTCTCCCATTCCGTGGGTTGCCTCTTTGTTTTGTTGACTGTTTCCTTTGTTGTGCAGAAGCTTTTTATTATTATTTCTTTTGAGGGGGGGAGGGGCAGAGAGAGAATCTTAAGCAGGCTCTGTGCCCTGCACAGAGCCCAGTAAGGGGCTCAATCCTGTGGTCCTGAGCTCATGACCTGAGACGAAATCAAGACGCTTAACAACTGAGCCACCCAGGCGCCCCAACGTGAGTTTAATAATCAACATCATTCTTACACTTCTCCACTCTTTTAACATACTGTATCCAACAAAGTATCAGTTGTTTTAGAAGTCACCCTTCCTATAAAAACCAGTTTGGGTTTTAGAGGAAGAGGAAAATAGCAATTTGAAAACAATAATTTGATGCAACAGTGATGACAGTGTATCTCAGATTGTTCAGGGCAGTTGAAGATTTTAGTACATTGCGATGTGAACATCTTTCTGACTCTCATGAGATCAGAAAGGTATATGAAGGGCACCTGGGTGGCTCAGTGGGTTAAAGCCTCTGCTTTCAGCTCAGGTCATAATCTCAGGTCCTGGGATCAAGGCTGGCATCGGGGCTCCCTGTTCAGAGGGGAGCCTGCTTCCTCCTCTCTCTCTGTCTGCCTCTCTGC
Source organism: Spilogale gracilis (assembly GCA_004023965.1). NCBI lineage: Eukaryota > Metazoa > Chordata > Mammalia > Carnivora > Mephitidae > Spilogale > Spilogale gracilis. The sequence continues at coordinate 65,791 of PITA01010694.1, read as the reverse complement.
CTACTTGTGATCTCCCTCTCTATCAAGTAAATAAATAAAATCTTTAATAAAAAAAAGAAAAAAAAAGTATATGAAAACTAGCCTAAGACCAACTTTCTTAATTTTCCACTCAAAAAAACCAGATCACCATAATTAGAATTAAGAAGTACAAAGTATGGGCTTTCAAATTGATGAAAAGAAAATTTTGTTTAAGACCTAAAGAGAGAAGGAAATTATATCTTGAGGTTGAAATGTTATCGGTCCAAATTTCATCGTGTCTAGCTGGCATTCCAAAAATCTCTGGGAAGTGCCCTTGAATCCACGGAGAAGAGAGGCAATATTCCCCTGACTGATCAGGGTAACCTACAGGGAGAAATGGAGCCTTTCTTCTCTGCAGTGTCTTCTCTAGCTCCTTCTGAGGTTGACATGTGACTCCTGCTTAGTTCACCTGTGTTGTATTGCTGAAATATTTCTGAAATCCTCCCTCTTTGCTCATTTTCCATTATTATGGGCACACTTATCATCTGGCTCACCCAAATCCCTAAATCACCACTTCCAAGCCTAACAATCTCGACTTAGCAGCCACAGTCCCAGCCTGGGATCGCTGTGCTCCTGACTCTGGCTTCCCCGGCTTGCCCTGCTCTCCCTGCTCCAACACCTCCCAACAGCTGTGGAATGCCCCAGAATCATCCACACTGGTGACAGCGATCTCTATACCAGAATTTTAAGTATTATTTTTACTAAAGTATGCCTGCCTAGTTAAGCTTGTTCTTCAAAGGGATACGTAAATCCTTATCTCAAAAAATCCTTATAAAAAAAGCATCTGCAATTGAAACATTTGGACAAGTCACCCTTTGGCCCCTCATCTAATGCCATTTCCCTCCCCTGAGACATCCCAGGGGACAGGTGGGTTGTATCCTCCTGGACCCAACTCCAGCTTTCAGAGTTGCCAACACCAGTGAGGTGACAACTGCCCCAAATTTGGATCTGATACAGAATCTTGTCCTTGATTTGTCTAAGACCTTGAAATTAACATTTTGTCAGCATACATTAAGCCCCCAAAGGGTCTACGGTAATCAGGCAATATTAAGAATATCTCTCCCCTGGTCTCCTGCTTAAGAATCTCTTAAAAATTTCCTCTCTGGGAGCTATTATGAGTTTATCTACATAGTGCTGACAAGCAAGTGGCAGGACTGATAACATTTGTGCAAGGCTTTATCAGTTCTGGAGCTAAAACTACTTTAAGACCCTATAAAAATGCTAACAAATATTCCTTCTGACCAACCCACATTAACAGTCCTTCGCAATCACAAGATCCTGCCGGTTTATCGGGATTCATTGCTAACTAATTGTTAAAATGCTAGAATTTATGAATGACTTTTCCAAAAAAGCAAATTAGTGTGGATTCGAGGCTATCTTTCACTTAGTAAATATTTCTTTGGCAGCTACTATTGGCCAGAATCCCGCGCCCAGACCTCAGGACTCAGAGCAACATCTTACACTCACTTGTACGGAGGTCTGCTTTCTTGAGTAGGAGAGAAAGAAGCGGAGTTTCACTGGGAACTGCTCCCAACCCACAGCCTGATTTATCTGGGCCGCAGCATGCAATCTGGACATACCCGCGGGAGTGTGCCTCATGTGTGTTTTAGGAAAAGGAAAAAAAAGAAAGGAAGGAAGAAAGAAAGAAGGTTGAGGGCTGCTGCTCCAAGAGTTCTCAGTGCAGGGGGAACCAGCCCATGGCGGGTAAGGTCAAACTGAGGTCCGTGGACGGACGATACTGAGTTCCTTCCAGCCTCCCCAGAGAGTGCCCGCCTGGTCCTAGCCACATGGAACTGCTCTCCTCCTGGTCTCCCCCTCAAACTCCTGGCAGTGGCCGTCCGTGTCAGTTTCAACTTGATTTCCCTAGGACAAAAATACTGAGTGAGGGAGTGAGGGGCTATAGGAGTGCCGGTGGCCTCCACTGGCCCTCTTTCCCCCTAAATTTCTGGGGCTGCCCCTTGACCTTCTGCCCCGATCAGCTTAGCCGGCCTGGCCTTTATTAGCAAGAGCCAAAAAGTCTCCAAGGGAGGCCGAGCCAAACCAGGTCCTTGATTTAAATGACTATTTGAATTATTCTCTGCTTCATCTCTAGTAATTCTGTTTTATTAGAGAAAGGGTTTGTGAGAAGAAAGGAAATATTTAAGGTTTCCTCCTGTTTGAAGCTAGTTAAATGTAAACAGAAAAAACCTGCTGGGCTGTGTTGAGGCTCTCTGTGCCGTTTCTCATGTACTCCCCGGGGTGGACACACACACACATGCCTGCGGACTTCATGCACAAGAGGACGTTCCCCTGAGCAGCTCTCTTCGGATGGGACCTTCTCTCCAGAAGACCCTGCGAAGGGAGGAAGTCCAGAGTTTCTGCCCAGCCTATAGACCACCTTATTTATTTTTAACTTTTTCTTTTAAGATTTCACTTATTTATTTGATAGCAAACACACAAGCACAAGGAGGGGGAGCGGCAGGCAGAGGGAGAGGGAGAAGCAGACGCTTAACTGACTGAGCCACCTGGGCACCTTTATTTATTTATTTGTTTGTTTGTTTGTTTATTTGAGAGAGAGAGTAGGAGCAGGTGTAGGGGCAGAGGGGGAGGGTGAGAGAATCCTAAGCAGAGTCCCTACTGAGGGCAGAGCCCATCCCAGGTCTTGATCCCACAACCCTGAGATCATGACCTAAGCCAAAATCAAGGGTTGGGTACTCAACGGACCGAACCACCCAGGCACCCCTCTTATTATTTGTAATTTAAAAAAATTATTTCAGGGAGGGGGGGTGCCTGGGTGGCTCAGTCGGTTAAGCAGCTCCCTTTGGCTCAGGTCATGATCCCAGAGTCCTGGGATCTAGTCCTTTTCAGGCTCCCTGCTTGTCAGGCAGTCTGCTTCTCCCTCTGCCCATCCTTCCTGTTTGTGCTTTCTCTCTCTCATGCTCTCTCTTGCAATTTCTCTCAAATAAATAAAAATATCTTTAAAAGAAAAGATTTTTTTTTTCTTTAAGGGAATCACCATGCCCAATATGGGTTGAAATCACAACCCAGAGTTGTAAGAGTCACATGGTCTACTGACTGAGCCCGCCAGGCTCCTCCCCCACCCCCCATCCCCCACTGCAAACCATTCTAATAATTCCCCAGGATGGACACACAGACAGTTCCCCAAAGACACTGCGGTGGAGATGGTCACCCTGTCTGCGCCTTTCCTCTAATGTGCACGTGAAAACTGACGGCGCGCTCTCCAGTCACTGTGTTCCCACTGACCCACCACCAGATGCCTCCGCACGCTCCCACGACTGTCAGCTCCAGATGCTGACACAGAGCAGGGACCGCAGCCAAAAGCAACTCCAGGAGCAAGGATCCCAGTGGGCCAGGCGGCGCGGGTGGTGTGCATGTGTGCCTATGTGTGTATGAGATTCAGATCCCAGAGAGCCTCCCACGAGCTTCAGAGAGGGGCTTTCTGACCAGGTAGAGGCTGTCACTGCAGCATTCGCACTGACCAATGAGGAGGGCTTTTTTCCCAGGGATCCTGAGCAGTGTTTATCCAAAGTGCTATAACCCCAGCCATGCAGAAAGGTCTATGCTTATGGCTGGAAGATCCAGGGCCAGAGAGGGTAGGTAGGGAGGTAGACAGGTAGAGAGATAGAGAGATAGACAGATCTGTAGATAGATAAAAATACTTTCTTTAGGGCGCCTGGGTGGCTCAGCTGGTTGAGCGACTGCCTTCCCCTCAGGTCATGATCCTGGAGTCATGAGATCAAGTCCTACATCGGGCTTCCACCTCCACGGGGAGTCTGCTTCTCCCTCTGACCTTCTCCTCTCTCATGTTCTCTCTCACCCTCTCTCAAATAAATATATAAAATCTTAAAACAAAACAAAACAAAACTCATAATCAGCATCTCCTGAGAAACTGAAGTACTTTTATCTCAAAGTAGAATAAAGAAACATCAGTGAGCAAAGGATAAAGCTGTGGGGGACCTTTATTTTTATTTTAATAGAAGCTTTTTCTCCCTTGGGGTTTTGCTTATCTGTCCATATATGTTCACAGAAAATATTATTCTTAGAGTCTGGAGTCTGTTCATGTTTGTTTGGACAGATTTGTAAGGGCAAATAAAGACCAGGAGAGCTACTTCTGACACGGTTGTGCTTAGAGGGTGTGTTCAGATCTTTCCCATCTAGTTCAGAAGCAATTTGTTGGTCATTACCAGGCAAAAAATACTTTTGAAATACACTGTTAAGTTTATCAAAGATGACTTGTAAAGAAGACCCCTGGCTTTTCTGACAAATTCTTACTAAAGCATTTCCAACAGGCATAGTCATGCTCACGTTAGGACTAAAATGGTCATCAGGACGCCAGGGGCTGTGATCAGATCACATCTGAAGTAAGGCACGCTCCTACTGGCCATGTACCCAAAGTTTTCTGCCCACATCCAGCCACAGAAACATCCGTGTGGCAGAACTGCAAAGCTTCTCGTGGCTTATCACCACTGATGCCCTGGGACCTCTGAGGTTCTGAGTTTGGGATGCTTCTGAAGAAGGTTATTATTATTTTCTTTTTAAAAAAGATTTTATTTTGAGACACAGAGAGAGAGAGAGCAAGTGCAAGAGTTGGGGGGAGGGACGGGGCAAGAGGGGGAGGGAGAAACAGACTCCCTGCTGAGCAGGGAGCCCCACACAGGGTTCGATTCCAGGACCTTGAGATCATGACCTGTGTTGAAGGCAGATGCCCAACTGACTGAGGCACCCAGGTGCCCCACAGAAGAAGGCTCTGGAGACTCCTTGGACTAACCAGCTGGGGTGGCCGGCCCTCATTAGCTCCCAGCAGACTCGCTGTGCCTGCCTCCCAAGGCCCTCTTCTGCCACCAGCCTTAGCTTGCTCTTGTCTCTCATTCACACCACTGTTTCTTCAGGTGTGTTCCCAGGATGACCTGTGGAAGAATCACCTGGGTGCTTGCCAAAATTGCACTTTCTTCAGGCGGAGGGACAATCTTTCCACTCTCCCCCAGAGATTTCTTTCTTTCTTTTTTTTTTTTAAGATTTTATTTATTTGACAAAGAGAGGCACGGCGAGAGAGGGAACACAAGTCGGGGAGTGGGAGAGGGAGAAACAGGCTTCCTGCCAAGCAGGGAGCCCGATGTGGGGCTTGATCCGGGATCCTGAGATCATGACTTGAGCCAAAGGCAGACGCTTAATGACTGAGCCACCCAGGTGCCCTCCAGAGACTTCTGCCTAAAACTGTAATCTGATGTAGTGTTATCCTGCTTAGAAACTTCTACTAGCTTCCTGTTGCTTCAAGGGTCAAGCCCCAACTCAGAACCACAAGCCTGCAGGGTCTCCAGTGACCTTTCAAGATCCATCTCCTGCCTGTCCTCACGCTTCCAAATCCCAGCCTCTTCTGCTGGTCACATGCAGCCTTTTTACTCCTTTGTGCCCTTACATATTTTGTACCCCCAGGCCTACAAAATGTTTTCCTCCAAGCTCTGTTGGAGAACTCTTCCTCACTCTTCAAGGCCTGGCTCAAATGAACTCTGTAGAGCCTTCCATCACTTTCTCCTGTGCGTCCCCATACCATGTTGTATGAGGCTCCGGCCTTAGCATTTCTGGCTCTGTTTTGCTTCACTCCCTCTCCCTAGAAGGGTCTCCTAGTCATGGGTGGTTGAGGTGGCATTCAATTAACAGGCATGAAAGTATGTGTTGAGCTTCTACTAGCTACCCGGCTCTGTAGCAGGGGATGAGGACACAGCAATGAACCGAGCTTGGTGCTAGTCTCACCAGCTTAGAGCCTGGTGGAAAAAGAAACAATTAGTAATTAATCACCATGAGGGAGGTTAATGTTTTGATAGGAAAAGTACCTAATCCAGGTTAGGGGGTGAGGGACCCAAATCAAAAGGACCTACCTGGGCCTAGGAGCCAGAGACTGCCTCCCAGACAAAGCCAGGACTTACCTTTGCTATCCCAGCTGCTGCTTGCACACTGGGAGGTTCCAGACACATTTTCTTTAGTGTCACTTGCATGAGGACGATCCTGAAATAGTCAGTCCAGACGTCTGGACCCACAGGCCTGGCTATGAGACATCTCTACTCAACAAACATCTCAACCCGGCACGTCTAAAACTAAACATCTTCTTTCCAAACCTACTCTACCTGCCCAGATAACCTACAACCTCCATAAAAGGCACCCCCCAGTTGGCCAAACAATAAGCCTGGGAGTTATGTGTGATTCCTCTTGCTCTCTTCTTAAACTCTGTGCCCGACTGGAGCATCCCAGCCTTTCAGTCCTACCTTCTAGATTCCTCGTGTTTGCCTTCCTACCCCCCACCACCACCTCTGGCCTCAATCAATCTTTCTCACTTGTAACTCTGACCCAATTTCCAACAGTGATTTTTCTAATGCAAAAATCTGATTCTATCACTTCTTCCCGTTGTCGCAATTCTCCAATGACTCTTGCCTACGGGTTTAAAATCCAAACTCTGTCACACACCCTCCGTGACCCTTGGTGATCTGGCCCCCACCTTTCTTCTCTACTACAGCCTGCCCCCAACCTATATATGCCAGCACCCCCGTGCCCCTGAGGTGCTGGCTCTTCTAACCTTTCATGCCCTGGAGCCCTCCACTGGGAAGGGGGCAGGACCCCTGGATTTGGTGGTCCAGGGCAAGGGACTTTTTTTTTTTTTTTTAAGATTTTATTTATTTATTTGACAGAGAGAGAGACAAAGAGAGAGATCACGAGCAAACACAAGCAGGGGGAACTGCAGAGGGAGAGGGAGGGGCAGGCTCCCCACTGAGCAGGGAGCCCAGCATGACATGGGGCTCAATCCCAGGGCCCTGGGACCACGACCTAAGCCAAAGGCAGACGCTCAACCAACCAAGTCACCCAGGCGCCCCAGGGGCTTTTTGAAGGTATTAGATGACCTGAGACTTAAGGAGAGCTCACATGCCTGGTGCCAAAAAACCCAAAAGTATAATGACTACCATTTTGATCAGATGAAAATGTTCCTGAATTTTATTTTATTTTATTTTATTTTATTTATTTATTTTTTTAAAGATTTTATTTATTTGACAGAGAGAAACACAGCCAGAGAGGGAACACAAGCAGGGGAAGTAAGAGAGGGAGAAGCAGGCTTCTTGCTGAGCAGGGAGCCCGATGTGGGACTCAATCCCCGGTCTCTGGGATCATGACCTGAGCCGAAGGCAGTTGCTTAACCAACTGAGCCACCCAGGTGCCCCTGTTCCTGAATTTTAAAAGGCACATTAATGTTCCTTGCATCTAACTGCAATGGTGTAGGAAGAAACTTTTCAGGATGAAGAGAAGCTCTGTATCTTGACCGTGGTGGTGATTTCATGGGGTATACACGTGTCAAAACTCACCATTTTGTATACTTCAAATGGGTGCAGTTTGTTCTATATTAATTACATATTACCAGTAGAATTGTTATAAAAAATATTCCCTCCATCAAAATTAACTATTGCATGAATTGTCATGCTATCACCTAAATGCTCTATCTCGGGGCCCCTGGGTGGCTCAGTCCGTTAGGCATCTGATTCCAGCTCAGGTCATGATCTCAGGGTCCTGGGATTGAGTCCCACATCCGGCTCTGCCCTCAGTGCAGAGTCTGCTTGGGATTCTTTCTGTCTCTCTCTGCCCCTCCCCCTGCTTCTCACATTCTCTCTCTCTCTCTTAAATGAATGAGGTGTTGAAAAAAAAGTCTTCATTGAGTTAATAAAATAAAACAAAATAAAATGCTCTCTCTCTGCCTAATTGCCTATAAATGTCCCTTTTGTCTTCACTACTTCATGAAGTTTTTCCTGACTCCCCCAGGCAAACGTGGGTGTCATTTTTCTTGTCTCCTACAGTTTTGATCATCCCTCCCCATCCTTGATGGTGAAATCTCCTTGGTAGAAGAATTTCTAGCTACGGAACCTAAGACTTTGTAGACATATCAGGCTCAGAGTGGTGAGGTCTCAAGTGACCAGGGTACAGGAACTGTTTTCACATTGGTGAGCCCTCCACTCAGGGAAGCACCCGGGGCATAGCAGGTGTTCAGTTAAGGATCTGAGAAACAAGTGCAGTACATCGTTTGCATATGCGGTTCAAGTGCATCTGACTTGAAGGAGGCAGATGAAGCTCTTAGTTATGACAATAAAAGGAATCAGAACTATCTTGCACAACCCTTGTGAGGGAGAAATCTATGAAAAGCCCAGATTTATTAATGAGTCACTCTTTGACAACTGCTGTGTCCCTATCCCAACATAACCATTTCAAAGTCAAAGCAACAACACGGATGATTAGACTATTTCAAGTATCTTTTTTAAAGCATTATTTTGGCTTATGCAATTGAGGAGCTACATTGCTAAGCTTTGCTGATCAAAAAAGCAAGTGTCTCACAACTACTGCCATACAAAAACATGCTTTTGGAGATAGACACAAGTCTATCTTGATGTCTAAGATGGTCACAAGATGCAACAACAGTGACTGAAGGACTGCAAATGGCCATAGCAATGACCAATTATTATTATTTTGAAAGCTTTTATTTTTTTATTTGAGAGAATGAGTGAGCAAGAGAGCACAGGCAGGGGGAGCGGCAGGCAGAGGGAAAAAAAGAAGCAGACTTCCCACCAACCAGGGAGCCCAAGTCGGGGCTCGATCCCAGGACCTAGGGATCATGACCTGAGCCGAAGGCTAATACTTAACTGGCTGAGCCATCCAGGCGCCCCCAGCAATGCCCGATTGTTAGTCATAAACAAAAGCCAGAAGGAACGAGGACTGTTGACAATAATGGCATATTAATTTGCCACAATCTCATAGGGATCTCTCTGTCTCTGGAGATTCAGCAAACAGGGGAAAAGGCACAGCTGTGAGGATGCTGGCATCTGCACTTGGCCTTCACGCCACTACTCACCCCAACCTTCACTACTATAACCGCTGGGGAGACGGCAGAAGGGGTAAACCTCAAGAGAGATGGCAAAGAATTAATACCATGCAATCATCATGATCATATCTTCAAAGATTTATCGAATATTTAGTGTATGCTTGGACTAAAATAGGCAAGATAGTCAAGAACCTTGGGTCCTATTCTGCTTTGCTCATTTGGTCCCCTGCTTAGCTTGATTGGCCTTCCCTTGCCTCATCTTTTTCACTTGCATAACCAGACACAATACTATACATAATCCTTGCTATTAGATCCAGGAAAGACTATAGGGAATCACCAAGAGTGAAATAAAGTGCAATTCAGCATTAACACATTGCAGCGGCACCTGGGTGGCTCAGTTGGTTAAGCGCCTGCATTGGGCTTATGATCTCAGGGTCCTGGGATCGAGTCCCACCTCTGCCTCCCTGGGAGCCTGCTTCTCCCTCTCCCTCTGCTCCTCCTTTCCCTCATGCTCACACGCTCTTTCTCTCAAATAAATAAAGAAAATCTTAAAAAAAAAAAAAAAAAAGGACATATTACAGGTCTAGACCATTCAGCCGGCACCCCCACCCCAACACCCTTCTGCTCCACCATTCTAGGGCACAGGAGCCCACCTTTTAACTGGACGTTTCTTAGCAAAGCCCTCTTTGCCCATCCTGTTAGGAATTAAGCACTGGGAAGTCAGGCTCCCTGGGATGGCCTTCAGCCAGTGACTGACAGCCGCTGGTTTAAATCCCTGCAGCCCCCCTCCCCTCCTCCCCCCGCCATGCTGGCTGCTTCTCCAGAGGGCTCAACCCCAAAGGCCCCCAGTGGTAACAAGCTTGTCAGCCCACCTGTTACCAGCCACCTTCCCCTTCCTGCCTCAGTCTCCCGCTCCCTGACCGGTGGTTCCCTCACCACACGAAGAATCCACACAAACCACCACATCCTTTCCTCAACTTAGAAAGAAAAATGAAGAGGAGAAAAAGGATAAGGCAAGACCAAGAGACAGGAGGCATTCGGGCTATCTCGTTGCTTCACTTGCAGACACATTCTCCATAAACACATACACACAGGCACATAAAGACTACGTGGATTCTGTTAGCACATACGAAGATGCACCCATCTCTTCCTTTTCTGTTCCACAGTTCTCTAAGAATTTTACTGTGTTCTTTACTCCTCACACTTATGAAGATATTTTAAGATTATTATCATTATAGTTTTAAAGGTAATTATTCTTCTTTTTAAATGATTTTCTTTATTTATTAGAGGGAGAAAGAGAGTGCATGCATAGAGGGTGAGTGAGAAGAAGCAGACTCCCCGCTGATCAAGGAGCCTGAAACGGGCTCGATCCCAGGACCCTGAGATCATGCATGACCTGAGCCGAAGGCAGTTGCTTAACTGAGATAACCAAGTATCCCTATTCTAGGTTATTCTTTTTTTTTTTTTTAAGATTTTATTTATTGGGGCGCCTGGGTGGCTCAGTTGGTTAAGCGACTGCCTTCGGCTCAGGTCATGATCCTGGAGACCCGGGATCGAGTCCCACATCGGGCTCCCTGCTTGGCGGGAAGCCTGCTTCTCTCTCTCTCAGTCCCTCTGCTTGTGTTCCTTCTCTGGCTGTGTTTCTCTCTGTCAAATAAATAAATAAAATCTTAAAAAAAAAAAAAAAAAAAAAAAAAAAAAAAAAAAAAAAAATAACTTTAAAAAAAAAAAAAAAAGATTTTATTTATTTATTTGACAGAGAGAAACACAGCGAGAGAGGGAACACAAGCAGGAGGAGTGAGAGAGGGAGAAGCAGGCTTCCTGCCGAGCAGGCAGCCCTATGTGGGGCTCGATCCCAGGACCCTGGAGTCATGACCTGAGCCAAAGGCAGACACTTAACTACTAAGCCACCCAGGCATCCCCATTCTAGGTTATTCTTAATGTCTCAGGCTATACTTTGTATTGCCCAGCACAAACTGGCCTCAAGGAAGCACGCTTTAATTAAAATATCTGTATATGTTTATATATACTTGTATACGTATGTGTGTGTGTGTGTGTATACATAAAACGATGATATATATAATGATTGCATATAGTTCTGAGAGAACAAACTAAGGTTACTCAGTGATGGCCGGACACACAAGGAATTCAAAACCACCCACAGAAAGGCATCTGGATGGCCTGCCTGGTAATTCCCCACTGAGATATAAGTATGTCTCCATTTTTAACTTCCCCGAAACACTTTCAGTTACTTGACAAATCAGTATCATTTATTGATGATATTTCCTGAGTGCCCATATGTGAAAGAAATCCACTGCACATTTCACAGTTGCAATTCCCTTCCCCATGGACCTTTCGTTTTAATGGAAGCTATAGAATATGTATGTCTTCCTCTCACATATTCTGTTTGGGTTTGTTGTTGTTTCCTGTTTCTCTCTCTTCCTTCTCTCTGGTCCAGAGGGATAATTTCCTGCTTTACGATCAAAGCTGGATCATGTAGGTTCCATGAGTTGGGGAATCCTTCAGGAACATTTGAGACGACTGGGCAGAAGGGGTGGAAGGAAGAGGAGTCGAGGAAAATAGAACCAGCTGGGCAGTGATGGCTGCCCTTCCTCAGCATGGAGGAAAGTTCCTGCTGGCAGGTCACCACAAGCAGGGCTGAAGGAAGAATCACCGGGGGCAGGAAGAGCATAGGTCAAGAGGAGGCCAAGCGGATAACAAACAACTGTCCCATCATCACACCTCACCTCACACTTCCTTTTCTAAAATTACCTTGTCGACTGAATGGGACCCAATTCTCCTGGTCCCCATTTCAGAGCCACGGAGACCGACTTCTGTACTATGCAGCTTAGGAGCTCCAGAGAGGTAGAACCTCATTTTCTCTTCCAAAGCTCTGTACTAGGCCTGCCTTAGTCCAGCCAGGAAGGTCGAGATGTTAAAGAACTTTGTATCTTCTGGTTGTTCTAGAAACTGCTGCCTACATCTTTTCTAAGGACACTGATAAGAACCCTCTTTCTGCCACCCAAAAGGACCTTCTCGCTTGGATTCTAGTAGAAGGGTCCCAAGGCATGAGCTTGCCTACATGCTGAACCTGGCTGACTCATGCTTTTTGTGTAGAGACCCTCCCTACAAACATGAAAGTACCATCCAGAGGTGTAGAAAATTTGACAGGTAGACCTTAGAGTACATCACAAAGATACAGAGATGGTGACGAGCTAGTCCAGTGGTTTTAAACTTTTTTTTAAAGAGCTAGAACTGCTTTTCTACTAAAACCACACATTGAAGCATGAGAAAAAAAGACATTTATGCAGGTGAAACTTGAAGAGGGAAAGGATCTCCACAGTAGCTCCTTAGTATGAACTGTCTCAAAAACCACCCATCCAGCTCAGCTCATTCATCTTACAGATACCAGAATGGACACACAGAGAAGTCAGGTAAACTGCCCTGGGTTGCAGAGCTAGGTGCCAGTCTATTTTCTGGATGCTTAATATCTTGCTCTTTCTACTACAGCATCCTGTCTCAGACAATCTATTCTGAGCCTACGGAACTACATGTGGCAATATTTAGCCACAAAAATTACTGACTCAATGCTTTCATTAAAGACTCACTCCTGTTCACATCCTAAGAATGAGAGGTTTGGGGTTATTTGTACCACATTAATTCCAATTGGTAATTCTGAATTCCCCTTCTGGCAGAAGTAATATAGGTCAGATTCCATTAAACCCATATCACTACAGTAAAAAAAAAAAATTAGAATCCAGCTCATGGTCTACAAACTCCAGCAAGAATTAATCAGCCAGAATTTAGTGCTGTACCACCAAAGAATTTGGATGCTGTTTTCGATTTTACTGTAAAAAGACTGCCTATAGGGATGCCTGGGTGGCTCAGTCTGTTAAGGATCTGACTCTAAATTTCTGCTCAGGTCATGATCTCAGGGTTGTGAGAATGAGTCCCACATCAGGCTCTGCACAGAGCATAGAACCTGCTTGGGATTTTCTCTCCCTTTCCCCCTGCCCATCTCCCTGCTTGCTTGTTCTCTCTCTCTCTTGAAATAAATAAAATCGTTAAAAAAAAAAGATTTTGTCTATAGTGTGTGTGTATGTATATGTGTGTGTGTGTGTGTGTATGCCTCATGGAAATAGATTTGATAATTCAGACAGTCGATGGCTTCCAAGATCCTCACCATAAAAGTGACCACCTATTAACACAACCCGACACTGAAACAGCACTCCCAGGGACCCCCTCATGACATTTGGTCATGCAATTAGGCAGTTAGGCAATTTGCTACCCCCGAGCAAAGAACTGTCAGCACTCCCCAGGCCCACCTGTGACCTCATGGAACCCCTCTGGGAGTGGGCTCTCCATCCTAGCTTCCTCCTCGGTTATTTACAAGACCAGAATTCTTTTTTTTTAAAATATTTTATTTATTTATTCGACAGAGAGAAACACAGCGAGAGAGGGAACACAAGCAGGGGGAGCAAAAGAGGGAGAAGCAGGCTTCCCGCCCGAGCAGGGAGCCCGATGCGGGGCTCGATCCCAGGACTCCAGGACCATGACCTGAGCCGAAGGCAGACACTTTAATGACTGAACTACCCAGGCACCCCAAGACCAGAATTCTTAAAGTAATTTTGTTCAAGGTCCTTTAAAAGAGGGGAAGATAAATAAGAATTTGAAACAAATGTATGTACATATTTGAAAAACTCAGGGACAGGGTGGAATTGTGCTTGGAAGTAGGAGGAGGCAGGCTATCAGGGAGGGAGGCTGGCCCCTCTGCAAAAGACCCTGTGAGTGCAGCTCCCCCTTACTCACTCCTATGCCCCGGGGGCTGGGGAGGGGACGGGTCAGCTTACAGCCCCAGAAAGGACTGATCTGAGAAGCAATGAAGAGGAGGTCACAAGGAACAAGGAAATCTTAGACACGGAGAACAGATTCAAGGCCAAGATCCAAGTAAAACATAAAATTGGAAAGAAAAAAATAACAGAAACATTTCAGATGACAAGGCTGAAACTCTGTCTCTGGGATGTGGCTACTTCGGTTTCCCTCTCGTGCCTGACAGCTCGGATCAGAGCCCTGCCAATTTCTAGACACGGAGTCTCTGACACGCGATGCCTCTGGTACAGATGAAACCTGCTCACCGCACAAGTGATCTGGACGGGGACTGGGTGTGTGGGGCCCGCTCGCACCCCTACTCGGGATTCCCAGCCATCAGCTCCTATTTGAAACCTGATATTAGAACAGTTCATGCTGGGACACTCTCTGAACTCTCCTTGCCCTGGTGCTGGCACTTCGGCCCTATAAAGGGAGGGGGATTCTAAAAGCGTTTTTAAAAAAGCAAGGGAAAGAGGACGAAACACTTGTAAAAGCTTTTGATAGCACTGAGTCATGCTCATAGAAGCAAACAAGTGCTCAGGTGCTCTATGTTCCCTAACATACGCAGTGAGACTCTCAGTGGGCCGGCCTTTCCTATTACCTCGTGGGGCAGCAAGGCCGAATTTGAGCTGAGCACCAAGCTGAGCTTATTTAAACCTCTGGGGCCTTTAAATACCTTTGCACTAGATATTGTTTGGGGGTGACTTAGAGCTCCTGAAGAAAGCTGAGCACTGAAAACAGAGCTGGGGTTTAAAACTCAGTTATGTCCATTATTGTCTGCATGACCTTGAACACGTTATCTAACTTCTGGCCCTCAGTTTCCTCATCTTAAAATGGGGCTATTAAAACCTACATCACAGGGTCATAGTTGAGATTGGTGAAATGAGATGATGTAGGCAAAGCTGGTACATGATAGAGGCATCGTGTACCCAGCCGGTATAAACAGCACCCTACTATTCACCAGGCACTACCCCGGGTGGGCAAAGCCAGACAGGTAGCCATCCTCCTGGAGCTTCAGTTATGGCCACTCGTCTGTGACTCAGTAAGCACACTTACTGGGAATTGCTTGTCTGGACTGATGTACGGTGATGGGAGCACATAGGTTACAAAGCTGAGAGAGGCACAGACTGTTCCTCAGCTGCTGCAATCTGATCGGGAAAGTAAGAGAACCGTATCGCTGGATGGCTCCACTACTAATTACGTGACCTTAGGCAAGTCATACAACAATCTTGGAACTCAGTTTCCCCGGAAGTAAAATAAAGAGGTTGGATTGGATTAGGTGGCAGCATGGATGTGAACTTGAGATGGGCCTGAGCTGAGGGCTAGAATCTGAACTTGAGGGGGCTGGGAAAGGAAAGCATGGAGAACAGAAGCCGAACACTGGTCCAGAGGACAAAATGCTTGGATGGGAATGATGGCACACAGGCTGGAAGATTGAGACCAACTCATTATTTCATTCACTTATCCATTCATTCATTCACTCACTTAACCATCCATCCATCCATCCATCCATCCATCCATCCATCCATCCATCCATTCATGCGAACTTATTTGGAAATAGGGTCTTTACAGAGGTACTCAGGTTAAAGTGAGGTCATTAAGGTGGCCTGTAATCCAGTAGGACCAGTATGCTTATTAAAGTCAGGGGCGCTTGGGTGACTCAGTTGGCTAAGCATCTGCCTCTGCTTAGGTCATGATCCCAGGGTCCTGGGATTGAGGCTCCATCACTTCCTGCTCCATGGGGAGTCTGCTTTTCCCTCTTCCTCTGCCCCTCCCCCGTTTGTGCATGTGCTCTCTCTCTCTTGAATAAATAAATAAAATATTTCAAAGAAAGGGGAGAAATTCAGACAGAGATGGAGAGAAGGCTACGTGCAGAGACACGGGGAGACAGCCATATGAAGGTGGAGGGAGGACTGGAACATTTCTACAAGCCAGTGATGCCAAGATGGCCACCGAGCTACCAGCAGCTGGGATGGGGGCATAGAAGAGATTCTCCCTCCCAGGCCTCAGCAGTACCAATGCTGCTGATGCCTTGGTTTCAGACATGTGGCTTGGAAAACAGTGAGACAATAAATTTCTGCAGTTTTAAGCCACCTGCTTTGTGGCACTTGTCCCTGCAGCCCAAGCAAACGAATATGTGATGGAATAGCCAAGGAAAGAGAGGCCAGAGAACTGTTAGAGACTGTGGATTAGAGGCTTGGCAATTCATTTTCTGAATTATTGGATGAACCCGCAAATTATGTGTCAAGGATAGTGCCCGGCACCTGTCACTCAGTGTCGTCCAGTAGCAACAGAGATTCGCTGAGTAATTAATGAGATGTTGGGTGTCAAGGAGGAAAGATGGATTCCCGGGGAGGATGGTGGCATGTGGGAAGAAATGTAGGTTTTGCATCAGACACGTGAACTTCTCCAGATGGAAATCTCTAGAGGCAGCTGGAGTGCAGAAGTGAAGCTTGGAAGAGAAATCTGGGCAGCGATTAAGTTTTGGAAATCACCCTGATAGTGACAATAGGTTAGATACAGTGAGAAAAATCATCTAGGAAAAGAGAGATGAAGACAGATTCAACGTAAGTTAGGGTCTCAGAAAAGCACACAGTGAGAGGAGAGGTCCTAGGTGAATCCACGGGTCAGGAGAGGAGATGTCATGGGGGAGGCCCTAGCTGTGACAGAAACGGAAAGAAAGACATGGGCTTGGGTGTATTTCAAGCTATTTTCTTTTCGTATAACAATAGTTTTTTTTTTTTTTTTTAACATAAATCCATGGCAAGTTTTGAATGGTTTTCAATGGAGCTGCTTTTGAATTTCTTAAATTCAAGAAGGGTTCTGGGGGAAAGAAAGTGTTATTGTTCATTTCCTGGGTGTTTCAAAAGCAACTTTAATCTGAAAAGCTCAGAGTGTTGGGATCAGGCAAATGATTGAGTAGCGAGTATGATGAGGTCCCAATGTCATAGATACGAAGGCTCAAAGAAAGGAAAATCTGTAGCTCCCTTGACCCAGAATATCAGGTTCAAGTACATCATCTGTGTGCCATCAGAGTGGGTTCTGATTCTTGGGCAAATATTCAAATCCAAGCACCAGCCAGCTCACCTGTTTATTCCTTTGTTCAGCACATTTCTGACCAATGGGGAAGAGAAACACTTTCAGGTGTTAAAAACCTTAACTAGAGAAACTTTAAAAAACAATAATGTTCAACGACAGGCGACTGGATAAACAGAATGTGATACATGCATGCGATGACACACAGATGAGTTCTGAAGACACGATGCTACGTGAAATAAGCCAGACACAAAATGACAATTATTGCAGAATTCCACTTATACAAAGCACCCAGAATAGTCAAATGCACAGAGGCGGACAGGAAAACAGTGGGTGCCTCCAGGGGCTGGAGGGAGGAGAGGGGATTGGAGAGTCAGTGTCAAATGGGGCGAGTTTCACTTGGGGAAGACAAAAGAGTTCAGGGGGTGGGTGCTGGTGATGGCTGTGCAAGGACACGAATACACTGCCGACCAAAGAACCGTACACTGAACAGTGGGTAATTTTATGTTGTAGAAACATTAACAATTTTGTTATTGTGTTTAAAAAAGAAAACAACAACACAATAACGTCTGTGAACCTGTCAGGTAGTTGAAGAAATTAGTCTTTTTCCATGAGTCCCGATTAGAATGTACAGCTCCTTCTCAGTGGATGGCCAGGTTCTTAGGCCCCCAGACACGAAGCTGTGTTGAAAGGAGAGCACCCCCCTTTCTCTTGCCCCATTTGACAGGCCGCAGCATCCCTCCGATCAAAAGACACACGGAGACCTTTTCTGGCCGTGACCTCAAGTGTAACACATTCTTACCCTGCACGATTAGAGGATTCTCGGAACTGAGAGAACGTTCCAGGGGGCCAGGAAATCCTGCCTATTATTGGGGAGAAATAAGGACTCTCCCAAGTGGCCCCCTCCTTCCCACCGCCATGGAAGTGAGACTTCCACCAGGGCCCTCTCAGAAAGAGACCAAATGTACACTGCAAACCTGGGGAATTGTTTAATCCCAATGGCATGGTACCACAGGCATTAACTATAAATATCTGTCTTCAACTGGCATTCTCTTTTCTAAGATTTATTTATTTATTTATTTTAGAGAGAGAGAGAGAGAGAAAGTGTGCACACGCACATGCGAACAGGATGCAGGGCAGAGGCGGAGAGAGAATCTCAAGCAGACTCCCCATTGAGTGCAGAACCTGAGACAAAGTTCAATCCCACTACTCCGATATCATGACCCGAGCTGAACCCAAGAGTCAGATGCTCAAAGCAGAACCACCCAGGAGCCTCAAGAGCTGGCATTCTAAATTTGTTTTTAATACACAGAAAAGGCATGGAGAAGTTAAATGCCTGCCAAATACTAAGTCAATGTCAAAGTCAAATAAAAAGCAGGTCGTAGCTGCTATTCCAGTATATACTACAGCTTGTAAGTTTTTAAAATTATAATTAATTAGCATTTGCATATTTAAAGGTAACTTTTGGGTTTTGCTTTATTACCTGTTTACTTTCAGAAATGTTAGAAAATAAGAAATGGGAAGAAATAACACTTAAATATCTATCACCTAGACTGAACCCCTATTAACATTGTGGGCAGTATCTTTTAGCTGGAAAATGTCCTCTATTCCTTTTTTTTTTTTTTTAAGTTTAATCCATTGTATCCACATTTGCCATTCTCTCACGGAACAAATGGCAAAGTGTGATCTAGAAAAAAGGGTCAGGTGACTTTCCCAGCACCTCAAGGTCTGTCAGGAGAGAGGTCAGAATTAGAATTCAAATCTGACTCGGCCATCCAAGCCTCTCTGTCCCTGCAGGAACTATCTGGATGATTAGAGTTGTTGCCTACCACAGCCAAAGCCCCTCACTAAAAACATACCCTCCTCTGAGATGGTTTCTGTTATTTGAATGTTTGAGAGCCAGCCAGAGCCCGGCCTGGGCACTGAGCGAACATCTGGGTGAGGCATTGGCCAGAGAACCACCTGGCAGCAGGAGGCCATCTGGGCGCGGCGCCTCCCCAGCTGGCAAGGCCGTCCTCCACCTCCCTCCACCTCCCTGCACTGCATGTTGAGCCTTCAAAGCCCTCTGCCTTCTCTTTTGCCAGATCACAGGCCTTCTTTGCTCCTCTACCCTACCTCACTTCCCCCACTCTGTCCGGGAGAATAATTCCTTCTGCCTTCTTTGTTCCTTTTGCCTGCCACACCTCCACCGTCTTCCTTTTCCACTCTCCCCTGCACCTGCAAGAGGGTTTCTCCCTCTCTTGCTTGCTAGTCTGATGGTTTCCTCCAAGTGCTTCCTCCAAAGCCATTTGTCTCTGAAAATCTCCCATGGATTTCCCATGCTGGTGGCTTTCCTGCCCCTTCCTCTGATCGGTGAGCCTCACCAGAGAAGGATCATTCATGATTTAACCAACTTCATTCACCAAGATCTACTCTGGATGAAGCACAGTGTGCTGCTACGGTCACAGCAGTGAATGGGAAGGGGTCTCTGCCCTCGAGGGCCCCAGTATGGTCCAGAAACAAATGAAAACCAAATTGCTAAGGAATGTGCTAGACTGTGTGTAAGGATTTGGGGGAACAGTTTTGTTAGAATTGCTATAGCTCTGAGGAGAAAGCAACCTGGCCCACGGACGTGTGGCAGGCATGAGAAGAGGGCCCCTCTGAAGGAGTCTAGTGGTAACCGTGGTCATCTGATGGGCTTGCAACGTGCCAAGGGACATTGCCAACAGTGAAGAGGGAATGTGCAAAGACCCACGGGCAGGAAGTTTGGAACTCCACACTCCGGTATGAAGGTCCAAATGCTCCTGGGTCCCCAGTAAAAGAGCTATGAGCTCACCAGTTTCTGGAGCTAATTCTCATTTTCAGTTGGAAAAATTCAGAACAGTTTTCTACAGGCGTCCCGGCAACATCCACTGAATGCGCTCTTAGAGGTTCACAGACACCCCTCAGAGTGGTCACGATGCAGCCACTGGAGTCCACTGAAGACGACTAACCTTAGTGATGTCACACACTCAGTCATGTGAGTTTGCTTATCTACTAAATATGGCAGGGGACTAAGGCAGTGGCGCGCTCCGATGAGAGGGTCTCACAGTGAAGTAAGTATGGGAAACCCTCCCTCGCCTAAGGGATTCACATTGCCTATGAACACATGAAAGTTCTGTGGTGGAGAGAGGGACAAAAGTGTTTAATTTGGTCAAAACCAGCATTTCCCAAACTTATTTAATCACACAATTTTTTTTTTTTTTTTAAACCTCACCAAGTATCTCTTAACCTCTAGGGAGGAACACATGTGGGAAAGTGCCAGAGGAGATGGCTTCCAGCTGCCTTTCAGCCATTAAAACCTACCACTGTATGGATTGAGAATAAGTCACTGGGCTGGAACTGGAGTGATTGAAACATAATTGGGCTTTATACCCACTAACAGTCCTTCTTAGAAGATAATGGACCAGGAAGCAGGTGTGACTGTGTGAAAGAGTGAGATGCTAACAGGGAGGGGTCATGCGGGGGGGGGGGGCAGAGTGAGGACAGAAATGATGTGGAAAGCTCGAGAAAGTCCCAGGGGGAAAGCAATCAGGTGGGAAGTTAAAGCCAGGAAAACCTCCATCAGAAGGGAAAAAAGGACCCAGTTAGGAAAGTTTGGAAATGTCTGAGGGTCCCACAGAGATCCTTGCTTGGGGTGCCAAGAAAGGCTGAAAGAGGGCTCAGGGGGCCCTGAGCCTTCTCTGCCTCAAAGTAAGAGAAGTCGTGTCCTCAGGGACCATGGACTGGGACAAGGAAGCGGATGAAGAGTCCCAAAAGAAAGCACAGCGTGATTACAGGAAGGAGGGGAAGAATCAGATAACCTTAGGCTAAGAATGAAGAAAACAAAAGGGCTAGGGAGTACCTGAGACAGAAGGAACAGCAAGCTGCCATTACCTGGAACAGTCTCCTGGTGTGAACAGCCACAGCTTCTCCCCTTCCCTCCCGGGACCTCTAGGATCTTGGTCCTCCACCCCCATTGGTCTCTCAAGCATCTTATGCCCCTTCCCCACCCACCTGCACATTCTTCTTACTTCTGCTGTCCCCTCCAGTTACCCTCCGTTCCTGACCTCATTGCCCGACTTCCTGAAAGGTGAGACAGGGTCATAGTTACAATTTCCTGGAGAGACTAGCCACCTCTAGTCCAGCCTGCCCAAAAGAGAATCTGCCCCCATCCCACCGATCCAGCCCTTCACTCGGTCACTTACAGGAGAGCTCAGCCACATTCCAGAAGCCAGGCCTCAAGTTGCCCACGACTCCGAAGGTGGCACATCTCATCAAGTCTGCCTCTGTGCCACCTGGCCTCCATTACAGCAGCCCCCTAAATGTTCTCCATCCTCAAATCGTCACGCACAGGCCCCTCTCCTCTGACCTTGTCTGGACACCCTCGGAAGACATCAGTAATGGATCATGGCCCTCTTTCCCTCGGAACCCACACTTGGCCTTGCAATCCTTCTTCACAAAGTATACAAGCCAAGGAAGCTGGCATCCATCAATGGAAGTTGACACTCAGGATGACACAGAAGCCTGTATTTTATTACAGTTGGAAAACTCTACAATCGGAGTACAAATGTCAATGCTCCCAGCCATGGGCCAATGATGCAGTTGTCGCGTAACCATTGCCACCTCTGGATGGCAGAACTTGGTCTTCGTTTTTGTACTGTTGTCACTTCCTCTGAGTGATGTGAATTGTTAGTACTACCCCACACTGAGTTAACTGCTGTTTTGAATGTCTTCAAAGCAATGACAGCATCATTCAGTAATGAGACCCAAAGTTATCGGTACACAGAGAGGCATGCAAACAGAAACTGTACATTATATGTTAACTGCTGGAAGAAGGAACAAAATTCCAAATTTTATTGCAAAACAATAAAGCTTTGTGGGACCCAAGAAAGATACCCACAGATAGGAAAAGTTAAGTTACTTCCTACAAAGATACACTGATTACAGGCCAAACAATGCACCTGGAGAGAGAAATGGACGAATCCCTTAGAACGTCTGGAACATATGAAAGAAATCCCAGGGGCGCCTGGGTGGCTCAGTTGGTTAAGCGACTGCCTTCGGCTCAGGTCATGGTCCCGGAGACGCCGGATCGAGTCCCACATCGGGCTCCCTGCTCAGCAGGAAGCCTGCTTCTCCCTCTCTCACTCCCCCTGCTTGTGTTCCCTCTCTCGCTGCTGTGTTTCTCTCTGTCAAATAAATAAAATCTTTAAAAAAAAAAAAAAAAAAAAAAAATCCCAAAACAAGAGAGGCTGGCATAGTTTGTGTTCCACAGGATTCTCTTCAAGGCACTGTATCGTAGGTTATTGGCAGTGTTTGTCTTTCTTTGTGACACGAAATAAAAGTAGAGTGAACACCAAAGGCTTATCGACTTAGAGTTGCTAAGCTCTTGGTTCATGTCAAACTTGGCATCTCAGTACGTTTTCATGGAGTGCTTGGGCCAGAAGAAATACCCAACATCAGGGGAGGCCTGGGTGACTCAGTTGGTTAAGCGGCTGCCTGTGGCTCAGATCATGATCTCAGGGTCCTGGTATGTAGCCCCTGAACCCCGCTCAGCAGGGGGTCTGCTTGAGATTCTCTCTCTGCCCCTCCCCCGCTCATGCTCATGCACTCTCTCAAATAACCAAAATCTTTTTTTTTTTTTTAAGGCTTTATTTATTTATTTGATAGAGAGAAACATAGCTAGAGAGGAAACATAAGCAGAGGGACTGAGAGAGGGAGAAGCAGGCTTCCCGCCGAGCAGGGAGCCTGATGCGGGGCTCGATCTTGGGTCTCCGGGATCATGACCTGAGCCGAAGGCAGTCGCTTAACCAACTGAGCCACTCAGGTGCCCCAACAAAATATTTTTTTTAAAAAAAGAAAAGAAATACATAATATTTACTTTTCTTAAGTGTTTAAAACCAAAGAACTTAATAAGCCTTTATATTCTAACAGCTCAGTAGTCATTTGAAAACATACTACATATAAATTGAAAGAAAAATACTTTCTTTCATTCTTAAATTACTTCACAATAATTCTTGTAGGTGAGATCTCGTAACTTCAGAGACGAGGAAGCTGAAGCTGAGTTGGGTGACTTTCCCAAGGTCTTGAGAGTTGATTCTGCCTTGTAATATAGTAATTTGTGCCTTTTTTTTTTTTTAAATCCTTCTTCAGATCATAAACTCCTTAGGGGCGCCTGGGTGGCTCAGTTGGTTAAGCATCTGCTTTCAGCTCAGGTCACAATCTCTGGGTCTGGGATTGAGCCCTTAGTCGGACTCCTTGGCCCATGGGGAGTCTGCTTCTCCCTCCGCCTCTCCCCTCAACCCCTGGCCATGTGCTCTCTCTCTCTCAAATAAATAAGATCTTAAAAAAAAAAGAAGAAGAACATAAGCTCCTTAGAGGCAAGGAGCATGTCTCAGTCACGTTTGTAGTCAGCAGAAGTTAGCATGGCATCGTGCCACAAATGACAGTGAATAAGCAGTTCTTGGATTAATCTCCACCAAAAGGGCCCCTCTTGTTATAGTACCTGTGGCATTTTTAGTCACCAATGCTTGCCACGTTGCAGAGGATGGTGAGAAACAGGTACCGAAGGACCCAGAAAGAAGAGAGAAGGGTTGATTGTCCCGCCTCCACAGAGGTGGCCATGTGGCGTCCCTCCTGGCCGGCAGCACATCTGCCGGGGGAATCAGAAGCCCCGGGAGGGCTGGGCAGCCTGCTCAGACTCTGACCTGCGGTGGCCGCTCGGCTCTGGGGGGCCCGTTCGGACGGCACTGGACAGCCACTTGTCCCCCAGCCCCCACGCATAAGCACTTGTGAGACAAACCCATGTGAGCACCAAGGGGTGAATCGTGTGTGCGGGCCCAAACCCACAACTCAAGGGGCCCCCGGGTGGAGGGCCAGAGGCAGGTGAGCGGGTCCTGGGCAGGCGGTGGCTCCCTGTCGCCATATCGGTGCCCACATCTGACACTGGCCTTTCCACAGTGGCGGAGCAGGGCCTCTGCAGCCCGGAGCTGGTGAAGAGCCCGGAGCTCCCATCCCTACTCTCAGCTCCTCCGGGCCTTCCTGGCAGGAGCCCTTCCCCACCGGCTCCTGACTCGACTGTTGCAACAGAGCCTGGTGACATCCCAACTGTATTCACTTAGCCTAACACATGGGTGTGAGCCACATTTTCCAGTTATCAGTCCTAAAAGGGGTTTTTATTTCCCCCTCTGGAGAAAGATCTCCTCTGAAGGAAGTGCAGAGAGTATGTTGGAGGGAAACCGGCTGTCCGCAGGAATTCATTTAATTCAGTTCACCTCACGTACCCTCCTAAATCCTGAGCCTGAGGTATGTCTGTATGTTTAATATGGGGTGGCTGACAGAAAATGTGTCCCCAGGGAAGGAGCCGAGGAGAAAGTCCACAAGGATTAAATGGATCTGCCATGCCGAAATGCTGACAAGCCCCTGCAGCGGAGATGACAGCACGTTAAGAACACAGGATTCATAGGCCTCCCGAGACCACGGAAATCATCCGGTGGAAGTTACACGTGAGACAGCGAGCTTAGTAAACCGGGCTGTGCAGAAAGCATCTGGGACCACATAGTCAATCAGTGTGGAGACCTCTCGAAAGCCCCGAAGCGGGAAGTTCCCACATTCCTTCTCCCTGGCCTCCTGGTTCTCGAACCGCCCATTCCCCTCTGGGCCATCTGTGCAACCAGGGGGCCACCCCCACCCCCAGAACAGGCCCTGACAGCGCCTCCTACGATCCTCCACATCTGAGGACTCGAGGGCCATTTTCAGGGTCCCTTCACACATATCCCCTCATCGATCCTCACGACAGCTCAGGGAAGTGGGGGGGGGCACACAAGAGCTCCTCAAGCAACCGTTACTCAGGAAAGGCGAGTATCGGCCCTTCCTCACCGAAACCCCTCCAAGTCGGGCCCTGTCTACCTCATCTTTAATCCAAACACCTCAAAGCATTCTTACTACCACACAAATGGGCAAATGGCAGAGTGAAATGATTTGCCTGAGGTCACACACACATGGGAAGCATTATCATATTATCACCTGCTCTGGGAAAATGATTCCCATGAACTACAAGCGTGCGAGCGGACAGAAAGGACAGGCTGGTGTGGGAGACTTGGCTCATCCCCAGCGACGGACATGCCATTGAAACAGGACTCCTGGAAATGCTTCTCAGAATATTTAACAAGATGATAATACTCAATTAAAATTTTATGTTACCTTGAATTAGTTCCAATTCTCTTAAGGCAATTATCTTAAGAAGTGTCGTGAAGCACAAAACTAAATGAATCTCACTTCACATTTAAAAGACACACAGGATGTACTATTTTGAGGAAAGCAAGGGAAGAGTTCTCACAACCCATAATGATACGTGTTTCCATTCCAAAATGTTTGCTTTTATTTTCAGGGGACTTTCACTTGCCTATAAACTTCTAAAATTATAAAAAGACGCTATGGATATAAAGCTCAAGTTACAGGGGCACCTGGGTGGCTCAGTTGGTTAAGCGACTGCCTTCGGCACAGGTCATGATCCCGGAGACCCGGGATCGAGTCCCACATTGGGCTCCCTGCTCGGCAGGAAGCCTGCTTCTCCCTCTCTCACTCTCTCTGCTTGTGTTCCCTCTCTGGCTGTATTTCTCTCTGTCAAATAAATAAAATCTTTAAAAAAAAATAAAGCTCAAGTTACTGTGGAATTTGGACATTCTTAAGCTCCCTGAGCCCTAACCAGTAGGTGCCTCAGTAGTCAGCCTACACTCCCCTTCAACAAGCCGGCTATCAAAGGCGGCTTTCATGCACAGGTCACCTGTTCCAAAGGAAAGTCCCTAGGCTTCTGAGCTCCTGGAACCCTAACAATACCAGTTATGACAATTATAGGATTTTCTACTTATTATACAAGAAAACAACATTAAATACTTTCTCTATTTAAGAGATTTATATTTTGGCAATTTATCACAGCTTGACAGCTTCTCTGAAGACGTTCAGGCCATTTCCTCTATTGATAACTAACGCAGGATGCCTCAGAGACCTGTATTAGCTACTCAGTATGTTTCAAAGTTTCATCCTTAGTGGTATAAACAGTGTACCTAAGAGTAAGTAGCCCACAAAATAGGAGCAAGTATTTGCAAATATAATATCTGGCAAGCTATGAGGTACTAACAACACCCACAACTCAATAATTAAAAGATGAATAATCTAATTTTTTAAATGGGCAAAGGATGGGGGCAACTGGGTGGCTCAGTCGTTAAGCGTCTGCCTTCAGCTTCCGGGATTGAGCCCCACATCAGGCTCCCTGCTGGGGGGTGCGCTGCTTCGTCCCTCTCCCACTCCCCCTGCTTATGTTCCCTCTCTGTGTTTCTCTCTGTCAAAGAAATAAATAGGCAAAGGGTAAATAGAGATTTCTCCAAAGAAGATACACAAATGGCCAATTATGCAAATTAAAACCACAACGAAAGGTCATTTCATACGTGTCTTAGTCTTACCATAGACTGGTAGCTTAAACAGCAGAAATTTATTTTCTCACAGTTCTGGAGCCTGGCAGTCCAAGACCAAGGTGCGAGCATGGTCAAGTTCTAGTGAAGGCTCCCTTCTTATTTTGCGGACAGCCACCTCCTCACTGTCCTCAACACCCCCAAGATACAGTGTATGTACACTCGTGTCTCTTCTTATAAGGCTGCTAATCCCATCATGAGAGCTCCGCCCTTATGATCTCATCAAGCCCTAATTACATCCCAAAGGCCCCATAGCCATCACACTGGGAGTTAGGGCTTCAACAGGAGAATCTGAGGAGAACATAAATCAGTCT
The DNA here is from genome assembly GCA_004023965.1 of Spilogale gracilis. Lineage (NCBI taxonomy): Eukaryota > Metazoa > Chordata > Mammalia > Carnivora > Mephitidae > Spilogale > Spilogale gracilis. The sequence goes on along the minus strand of PITA01010694.1, from coordinate 39,239 downwards.
ATACCATATCTACCAGGATGGCTATAATAAAAAGTCAGATAATAACAGGTGCTGATGAGGATGTGGAGAAACTGGAACACCGATCCACTCCTGGTGGCACCGCAGAATAGCAGAGCCACTTTGAAAAGAAGTCCTCCAGTTCCTCGAAAGGTTGAAAGCAGAGTTGCCAAATGCCCCAGAGATTCCACTGCTAGGTATCTGCCCCAGAGACTGGAAAACTTGTGCACGGATGTCAGTAACAACATTATACATTATAGCTCAAATGTAAAAATAACCCTAACGTCCATCAACTGATGAAAGAAGAAGAGGTGTAAAATGCATACAATGGAATAGCGTTCGCCACATGAAGAAACAAAGTACTGATACATGATACAAAGGCAACACTGATTGCCTTTGGAGTTGTTATAAAAACTGACAGAATCCAGTTCAAGACCCCACACGTGGCATGATTCCATTTTCATGAAATCTCCAGAACAGACAAGTCTATAGAGACCGAAAGTAGACTGGCGGCAGCCTGGGACTGGTAGGGGGACACAGGAAAAATGGAGTGACTGTTAATGGGTATGCAGTTTCTTTTGGGGGACATGAAGATGTTCTAGAATTGACTGTGGTGACAGTTGCTCAGCTCCATGAATAGAATAAAAACCACTGAATTGCACACTTAAAGTTGTTGAATTGTATGGTATGTGAACTGTATCTCAATAAATTAATATATGTTATATAAAGTAAGTGGCAATTAACAGCACTGGAATCCAGCTGACACATGCCCTGGGAGGAAGGACCATGCCCTATAGGGAGGCCTCCTCTGCCTACACCCAACCCAATAAAGTCTAAACCCAAGCCCTAACAAGATCTGCAGGACAGATGAAGATAGGGGTTGAGTCCCGCCAAGTTAAAGTGTGTGCTTTCTGCAGATGTGCACTAGCCAAGTGTGAAACCAAACCTACACTGGCACAACGTGATCACCCAGCAATTTAACTGTCTGCCAAAACAAGAATCAACATACTTCAAAGAGCGGTAACGAAATCCAGAGTCTTTAAAACATGTGATTACCCAATAGCCAATCAGAAACCACTAGACAAAAAAAAAAAAAAAAAGAAAAGAAAAACAGGAAAATAGCCAAAATAAATCAAATTTGAGTGGTTCAGTCAGTTAAGCATCTGCCTTGGGCTCAGATCATGATCTCTGGATCCAGAGATGGAGCCCCACATGGGGCTCCCTGCTCAGCAGGAAGTTTGCTTCTCCTTCTTCCTCTGCTCCTCCCCATCCCTGCTCGTGCTCTTTCTCTCAAATAACTAAATAAAATCGTTAAAAAAAAATCTAGGGTCGCCTGAGTGGCTCAGTTATTAAGCATCTGCTTTCGGCTCAGGTCATGATCCCGGACTCCTGGGATTGAGCCCCGAATCGGACTCCCTGCTCAACGGGAAGCCTGCTTCTCCCTCTCTCACTCCCCCTGCTTGTGTTCCCTCTCTCGCTGTACTTCTCTCTGTCAAATAAATAAAATCTTCTAAAAAAAATAATAAATAAATAAATAAATAAAAGATTTTTATATTAACCAAATATCTAGAATAATCCAAATATCCATTGAAAGGGAATAAACAAATTATCTCATATTCATCCGGTGGAATACTACTCAGCAATAAAAAGGAACAAACTAGTAAATACCTCAACAACATGGACACATTTCACGGAAACTATGCTGAGCAAAAGAAGCCATACACGAAAGGGCTAAAAAAATCCTGAGAATTCTGGTACAATTCTATGCATGTGAAATTTTAGAACAGGTAAAAGTAATCTAGAATGACATAATCAGATCAGTGTTTGCCTGAGGTGGAGGGAAAGGTTGGCCTGTGGAACCTGTAAGGGGGATCTGGGTGGTTGCTTGGATGTCCAAATTTACGGAAGTGTACACTTACAACCAGTGAATTTTACTGTATGCAAATTATACGTCAGTAAAGTTAATTAAAAAGGAAAGGCAGGAAGCAGTCCTACCACTCAGCTCCCCTGTGGCAATATAGAGCAGCGTGTGAAGAGACAGAGGACACAATGTATCGACTGTATGAGTCTGGGCCCTGAGGTTTAGCCTAACCCCCAGATTACAGGACATTTTCTCAGAAGTGTGTGCCCCCTCCTGGACCAGAGTGAGCTGTGGGGTACCCCATCTCCCCACAGCTCGCTCTGAGGGCAGCCTATCGAGTCTTTAAGGATAAAAAGAGGACGCCACTGAAGACAAGTCCTCAGCACAGGGATGGTACACTTCAAAAATCTCACTGGAAAGAAAGTATTTCAAAGCTGTCTGGTAAACTTTGGACCAGGATTCCCTTGATTTGGTTATAGTATCATAAACTGTGGGGCTCCGTGATGCGATGGTACTGAGGTCCGATGACTGCTGAATTGACATGGTTGGGGAGCTTATTAAAGCCATGCCCAACTACAAAGATGATACCAACTCCATCCCTTCTTTCCAGACACAACCAAGCTTTTGAAGACGTCAGCAGAATGTCACTGGAGATTTTTCATGGTTGTTAAGAGCATAATTAGAGGGCGTCTGGGTGGCTCAGTGGTTAAAGCCTCTGCTTTTGGCTCAGGTCATGATCTCAGGGTCCTCAGATCAAGGCCCATATCGGGCTCTCTCCTCAGCAGGGATCCTGCTTCCTCCTCTCTCTCTGTCTGCCTCTCTGTCTACTTGTGATCTCTCTGTGTCAAATAAATAAATAAAATCTTTAACCAAAAAAAAAAAAAGAGAGAGAGAGAGCATAATTAGAGCAAAGAGCTACTGAGTGATTTCTGTGTGTCAGACCCTGTGAAGTGCTTTCCATGCATTCTGGGTAATCTTCACCAGGGCCTCTTGAAGGTTTTTTTTTTCTTATTAAGATTTTATTTATTTCACAGAGAGAAACACAGCCAGAGAGGGAACACAAGCAGGGGGAGTGAGAGAGGGAGAAGCAGGCTTCTTGCCGAGCAGGCAGCTCGATGTGGGGCTCGATCCCGGGTCTCTGGATCATGACCTGAGCCGAAGGCAGTCGCTTAACCAACTGAGCCACCCAGGCGCACCTCTTGAAGGGTTTTAACAGATGAGAAAACTGAAAGAGAGAGAGAAAGAGAGTGTACCCAAGCGGTGGGAAGGGGGCAGAGGGAGAAGCACACTCCCCGCTGAGCAGAGAACCCCATGCATGACTCGATTCCAGGACCCTGGAATCATGACCTGAGCAGAAGGCAGACACTTAACCTGTCGAGCCACCGGGGGGGGGGGGGCGCACCATATTTGTGTAAAGGTTAATGATACTTTATCTGATGAAGCTTCTAATGCTCAGGTAGTGAAACAGGAAAATATAAAATGGAATAAAAAGTGGAATAAAAAGGAAAAAAGCGTGCACTCTAGTTATAGGATGTAACCTCGTTTTGATCCTTTGGGATACTATTTCACTTCACCAGACAGGCTTCTACAAAGTTTCAAAGACTCTTTCCTAGAAATAAAGGAATAAGAGGGTAAGTGCCAGAAATGAATCACTACTGAGTCATCCAAGGCTGGTCTTGTCAGTGGATTTCAAAACTCTGCTGGGTCACATTTCCACTCTGCACGTTTCCACTTCTACCGGTAGGAACAGAGCCTTACACTGGTTAGAAACCACTTTCATATGCACCACATGGTCTCAGTCCTAACAACTCTCCTGTGAGCAAGGCGGGGCTATGCTGTGAACCCTTCGATGAAGGAGGACAGGGAGACATGTCCAAAGGATCTTCTGCCCAAGCTCCCTGATAACGCAGGGGCAGAGATCACAGACTTCGGATTCCTCGGTGACTGCTGGGAGGTTGGGTATCCTGGAGCACCAGGCCCCAAGAGACGTCTGCTCTCTGCCTCACATTTCCTATCTCAATTTCAACTCTTAGTGGGTAGGTGTTCAACAGGAAGGTGACGCTTGAACTATCCTATTTGGCAAAATAACAGAAGCATGTTTTCAAGGGAACGCCAAGGCAGGCAAGAGGAACGACAACAGGTCATCTTGGTAAATGGTGACCGATGACATTACCTGAAGTTGCTATGGATTCTAAAATGCACCATTACTTTGTTCCACTAAGAAAGAAAAGTTCTTGCAGTTAAACCATGACACCCACTGATTTTAAGATGTGTCCTAATCTCAGATCTATGAAAATATATCCTACTGAGTATCAATGAAATATGAAGTCCAAGACTAGCTTTCTCAGACTGGGGATTATAACCTCTGTAGAAGCCACCAGCTCATTAACTTATCAGTCTGATTAAGCAGTAACAATGTTGAGTGCTGGGCCCATCGGTGGGAAGAGAGGAGCAAAGATCTCCAGCATTCAGAATCCGCCTCTCAGATTGGGTCCTCAGGAAGGATTCCAAGATCCGGGAGCTACAGATCCTGGAACAGTGTCTTTCCAGTCTCCTTTGTGTCCTGAAAGCCAAGACCCATCCAATTATGAAACACTCAGTTCTTCTGGACCAAACTCTGAGCAGGTATTTGGAACACCTCATTGACAATTTCTTGACTCATTTCTCTTTTTCAGAGACGAATTAAAGAAAGGTGCTGACACCCTGATTCACATATATTATCACACTGAATTTGCAAAATAACCTTATGAGTTGGGCATTATTAACCTTAAAGATGAAGAACAGGAAGATCAGAAAAGCTGAATAACCAGGGTAAGGTTGGTTGGGGTTCAAACCGGAGTCCATTTTGCCCCCCAAGGGCCATGTGCTTTCTACTGGACAGGGAACAGAAAGCAGGGAGGATGAAGGCTTTTCAAAGTCTGAAAATCACTGCTACACTAAGTGAAGTCTAGAAGGGCTGATGTTCTAGCTAAATGATGACACAACAACTAATAAAACCCGTTCCCATACAGAAGACCTCACTCTATCTGGGGACCCATTTGATTAGTAGGATGGCTGTTCACCTTTTGGAAGTGAATTGGGCACAGTCCTAGCTGCATGTGGAGAGAAAGCTTAGCCAACCACACGCAAGTGGTGAAAAAAAGGCGTGAACACAAGTAATTACAACATAGGGCAAAGTATGGAAAGGGCCATCATCACGAATGTCCCCTGAACTCTCACAGCTCTTTGGGGAGCCAGCTCCAACCCACAGAGAGGTCACTGCTGGCAGAGGTGACCAGGGAGGTGGCACCTGAGCTGTACCATGAAGAAGAGGTAGGTAGGAATAGGAGGAGAAGGAAGGGGAAGGGATCTGAGCGGAGCCAGTGGCCCGAACAATCCCTTCACCTGCTATGTGTCAGACATTGTTTTACCTGCTTAAGATACAGCACAAAACAGCAAAACAGACAAAATCCCTGTCCTTGGGATGTTGATATTCTAGTAAGAAGCAGCAGACAAGAGATTAATCAGTAAAACGTATAAATATATGTATGTTCAGTAGTTATAAGTACTATGGGGAAAAAGAAGGCAGAGAAGCAGGTCGAAAATAGGTACGAGAATTATAATTTATACAGAGAAGCCAAGGAAGACCTTGCTGAGATGACACTTGATGGAAGGCCAGAGGAGGGAACAGGGGAAGAGGGAGCTGGGGAGGAGGGAGCTGGGGGGGGAGGGGGCTGGGGGAGGGGGGAGGGGCAGTGCAGGCTGAGGAACAGCAAAGCCCGGAGGCAGGAGGCAGGAGGGCACCTGCTGGGCTCACGCACCAGCAAGAAGGCCACTGTGTTTGGAGCGAAGGGAGAGAATAGAATGAGGTCATAGAGGGAAGCAAGGGTCAGGTCACCCAGGCTAGTGAGCCATTGTAAGGACCTTGCCCTTTCCCTGTGCCAGGCGGAAGGCCATCAGTGGGTTCTGAGGGAGAGAGTGGCAGGGTCTGAGGCGGCTCAACAGGGAGACTGGTAAGGAGTCCACTTCCACTTGCAGGTGGAATGAGCCAGGAGAGGGGTGGGGAAGGTGAAGAGCAGTCGGGGATCTGGGTATCTCCTGAAATTAGATGTGGCAAGATACCCTGATGGGTTGGATGTGGTGGTGAGAGAGAGAAATCAAGAATGACTCCAGTGGGGGTGGGGGCACCTGGGTGGCTCCATCAGTTAAGCGTCCACCTTCCATTCAGGTCATGATCTCAGGGTCCTGGGATCAAGCCCTGCGTCAGGCTCCCTGCTCAGCTGGGAGTCTGCTTCTCCCTCTCCCTCTGCTCGTGACTGAGCTCCAGTTTGCCACAGGGAAGTCTCCTTTACCCACTACTGTGTTATAAACCCTCACCTCCTCCCTCCCTCAACCTGGCACCTTGCTTGGTACCCAGGACCTGTGAGCGGGAGACCCTGAGGTGTTTCCATCTGCAGATATAACATAGAGCTCTGTCTCATGGCGGGAGCCAGACCTGGCCCAGGAGAGAATGGAAAACTCTCAAATCTCATCTTCCCCTTTATATTTAAAACTTATTTTAGATCTGATACCACAGAGGTTACTCTTTTAAGAATAAGAAAATACAACATGTCAGGAATTTGAGTGGTTTCCAAATGCAGGGACTACATCAGAATCTGCTTAGTTAGAACAACACACCTGTTTGAGATGGGGTAAGCAGGACCCCTTCCCTCCCAACAGGACCCCCCACACACAAGATAGGACTTGCTCCTATCTTAACCCTCCAGGACCACATCAGTATCCACTCTCTTTCTGAGACTGTCCCACTCTTCCCTTCTCTTCATGACAGCCAACCCTGAACATTTGTGCTCTTCCGTCTTGGGTCATTCCACTTACTGGAACCCTCATTCCCATTGATGTAATGATCAAAATATCTGTGCTTGGGGCACCTCGTGGGCTCAGTTGGTGAAGCATCTGTCTTTGGCTCAGTCATGATCTCAGGGTCCTGGGATCGAGCCCCAAGTTGGGCGCCTTGCTCAGTGGGGAGTCTACTTCTCCCTCTTCCTCTGTTCCTTATCCCTGCATTCATGCTCACTCTCTCTCTCTCTCTGTCCCTCTAGAATAAATATGTTAAATCTATAAAACAAAGTATCTATGCTTGATTGGACACCATCAGTGTTCAGGAGAGCCTTTGGAGACTGGCGAGCACATGCTGACGTAAGCAACAGCTATGCTGCTAGCCTCCCCCCAGAACATCCTCCATCTTTAAATGTGGAGCAAGCCAGGGGCAGGGACACAGGAGGTCTAACTGCACCGCCAACGGCTCTTCATCAATAACACCAGAAGAGCTAAGGCTCCCACAGCCCTGAGAAGTCCTGGGCACAGCTGGAGTGCCTTATACATGATAAGCTTGCCACAAGCCTATCTCACAGTGCTCACATAAGTAAGGAAGGAAACTGAGGTGCAAAGAAGTCAGGTAATCTGTGTCGCCTAAGGTTACATAGCTAGCTACTAACTGCTGGGATTCGGACTCGGGCAGCCCGATTCCAAAGCCCTGGTCTCTATTGTCTTAGGTCCCTATAGCCTCTTGTATCGTGACATGTCCCGATAGTACAATCTAGAACTCCTCCCCGGCCTCTTCACCTTGCCTATGCCCCATCCACCAGCTCCTGCTCCTCTTGTATGTGACCTGGAATGTTCTAGTTCTAACCAACATGTGCGAAATCTCTTTAAAGGTTTAATTACTGGGATGGCAGCCCTTGGGTCCCAAACAAGATCTGGGTGAAGTTTTTAATAATTCATTCTTGAAATTTTCCCAGAAGAAATTTCTCAACAGTGAAGTACATAATCTTAGAGATGATCTATGAAAGGACTCTTCCGAGCTTCGGCCTTCCGCAGTGATAGCAGCCTCCTACCATGGTAGGGTATTTGCTGGGGAGAGAAATGCAGGAGGGTGCAGGAGTCCTACTTCAGACCCACAGATGTTCCGAGTGCAGGCCCACGAGCTCAGGCTGCTGTAGCTTCTCCCCAGAAGTTCTGGCTCCCCTTCTGTGGGACGAGGGCAGAAGGGAGAGGCAGCCCTACCTTGGATTACCCCCCAGCTGGTGTCAGAAAAGCTTTGCTGCTGTATTTTTCACTCCCCCAGCAAGAATCAGAGCAGATCTATCCACTGAACATTCTAGATAACTCTCAAGTGACCTTTCAGGGCTAAAGTTTGCAAACCCCAAGCTTCTAATCCACTGCTTTTTCTCACTAAGCCCAGCTATCGTTTTCCAGGCCTGGGGAAATCCACTCCTGATCTTTTATCAATTAGTCAAGACAAGAGCAACCTTTGAGGAGTTAGCATTTCTGGGGCTCAAGGAGGCCGTAGAGGAGAAAGGACTGGAAACCCTTTGAAGAATGACTGGGGGGGGGGCTCCCCCTAGGAACTCTGGCACCAGCCCCAAGTCCCAGGAAGCTGGAGAGCGAACCTCCCTGTAATCCTCCTTGGGAGGCTGCTGCCAGGCCAGAGTGCAAAGCCAGGAGCACAACCAGAGCCTCAAGCCGGACCACAAACCTAGCCTGCAAGGCAGGGACCTGTGCGATAGCAACTCCGTGAAAGCACCTGGCCCAGCCCGGCCCTCACCTCCTTGGATTGGCTGCTTCCCCTCCCCAGGCCTGGGACCTAGCAGAGGGATTTCCAAAAAGGAACCAGCTGAAGTTCTTGACAATGACGGGATGCTAGCCCTGGAAGGGGCTTCCAATGCCCTCACGCCCTCACTTTAGGGAAGGAACAAGTGACACCTGGAAAGCAGAGGCTGCAAAGCATCCCGCTCCCAACGCCCGCCCCTGCCCCCACTGGCAACATAACCTTCTCGGCAACACCTCAGGAAAAGAGCCTATGTCAATAACTGAACATACAGACAGCCTGGGATTTGGGAGGTTTGGAGGTTTGGGGGTGCAAAAACAAAGTCTGAGAAAACACCTCTGTGCCTTTAAGGACTGGGCACCTAAGTTGCTCTTAGGGGGTCCCAGAGCTAGGCACAGGGGCAGGGCTGGTAGTGAGCAGGGGCCCTGGGGACCTTTGGTGGCAGCCTGAGTCTAGGTGTCCTGAAACCTCCACCCATGGCTCTTCGCGGGTCTCCCCCAAGTACCAAGCCTGGTTCCAAGTCACCCAGGAGGAAAAGAGTTGGGAAGAAAGCCACATGGGTGGAGAAGCAGGGAGGAGAGAGACCAACTTGAGGAAGTCTAGGAGAGGATTCATGCAGCTGAAAAAGACCCAACTGCAACCTCTGGGGCAAAGAAGTCAGGAAATGTTGGGGGAGCAGCCAGACTGCCAGCCAGCAGTAGAACTGGGATGGAGGGGCTGGAGGTTTAAATTTAGCCAGGTAAATAGGGCCTGGGGTGGGGGGGCTGGTAGTGGCAGACCAGTCACCCGCTCCAAGCAGTTGGGGCACCACCTCTCACTACAGGGAGGGTGCAGCAGGACCTGCTCCCAGCTCCGCTCCCCGGGCTCTGCCAACAATGGGGTCATGCTGCTCCTCAGAGTTGGGGACAAGGTTATTTTTACTTTCAAAGGTGGCTCAGATTGGAAACTATCACATCTTCTTATCTCCATCACAGTCTCTATTCCCAAACCCTCTGCTGGATTTTCCTGGACTCCTGCACACAGTTTGAAGACGCTCAGTAGAAATCAGCCAAGGATGCCTGGATGAGGCTGGGAGCCCCCATAGTCTCTCCCTGCTAGGGGATCTTTCTATCCATGCTGCTGTGAGTCTTGTGTGATCTGAGGAGACACAAAACCCAGCACTACCACCACCACCACTGAGGACTGCATTCAGATGTGAGGCTGGGACAGAGGTGGAGGTTGAGGGAACACCTGTGTAGAAGACTAAGGAGATAAATGACAGTTTGAAAAAGAGCTAGGGAGAACAAAATCAGAAGAGGGAATGGGAACACTTTTGTAGACATGTTGGTTGTTATTTCAGAGAAGGCAAGGACTATCACGTCCTATAAAAATGTCCTCCCCTCCTGGAGATGCCAGGTGGGGCAGTCCAGAAACCAGCAGAACCATCCTAGAAGTAAAAATTAGAACTAGTCCTCTGCCCTTCTTGAAGAAGAGCAAACAAAAAACTCTTTCAGCTGCCACTTGAGTAAGGAGGGGAGGGGTTGGCGTGAAATACACAGGTAAGTAACAATCCCAGATTCCTGCTTTTCACAGCATATGGTGCCCAGCAATTTGGCAATAGCCCTTTCACTTATGCTTTGGGGATAGAAAAGATTTTAGGAAACAGTTTTTTTCAAGTCAGTAAGACACCCTTTCTGATAATGCAACCAAATGGACTAAAGAGGAGACCGGTTTCAGGCACCCTGAGCAAACCTCTAACACACATATGCCCTCGCTCATATATTCATACTCAAATATATAAGAAACCAGAGCCTGGGAAAGTAGGAAATCCACGGATGGAAGAGGGCCAGCCAGTTCTTCCAAGGCTGGCTCCTGCTCCCCTGACAGTCAGAACCACCCACCTCTCCACCCCTCCCCCCACCCCTCCACCCCGCCCTCAGTGTGCCACACGTCCTTGGTCTGATTTTCCTCAGGAAAGGAGAGGGAGCTGTGGCTCCCCTTAGGATCTTATCCACAAATTATCTTTTTAGGTCCTTTTATTCTATTCAGTTCCTACCCAGGTGTCAGTTCCACATGTACGTTTTAATGCTGAGATCTGGCGTTAATGCTGAGATCTGGCGTCTGCCTCTTCCCTTGAGCCCGTGGACTTGACTTCATTACCATAAGGAGCCCAACTACATCACTCCTCACAACTGAGCAGAAGAGGTCTCTCAGCATTGCCTTCCTTTCCCAGGAGACACACCTCCTTCTTGCTATTTATAACCACAAATCTTCTGTGTCAAAGAGAGAACAGACACTATTTTGAAATGGAGGAAAACCACCACTCAGTCTTTCATAGGTCGGTGTGTTTGCCAGGACTTGTGTGTGTGTGAGCCTGGACAGGCGTGTGGGCACAAGCTTGGGGCCTGGCATCCACTCATCCATGCCTAAGACTGGGAGTCTTGCCTTTGATAAGTCAAGCCCGCATGTGAATCAGACAGCAGCAGGAGTGGCTGGGTCCAGGCAAGGGTCCCCAGGGTGTGTCCGCTGCTCCCAGGGCCCTCTGTTGCCTTAGGGGCCAGCTGCAGAAGGAGTCACCCTAAGGTTCCACCTTGTGTGCATAAGTGCTGGTATTGGGCCCTGTCCCATTGTCCCAGAGTTTTCTGCACTCACATGGATGGCATGGCCTATCAACTGGGCACGTTCGTGGGTGGCTGTAGCAGTTCAGAGGACTGGTAACATGATCCTGAGCCTTTTCTCTTTCAGGTACCAGGCTGAAACTCCGCCGGGGTGGTTGTAACTGAAACCTGTTGCCAGTGTGGTCAGGTGGCAAAAACAGTGAAGGAGGGGCTGGGCAGAGTGGACAGCAGATGCCTCCGTTTCCAGCTGGGTAACGAACCCCTCGTCTGAGCTGCTTCAGTTTCCCTCTTGCAAAACGGAAGCAATCATGCTCCACGCACATCGAATCATCTCTCACAATGATCTGCAGGATGGAAATATCTAAGACATTTGGCTCTGACTCGAGTGCATGGCCAAATAGCCACGGAGGCTCCGTGAGAAGATGAAAAAAGAGGGCCCTTCTCATTTCTCCCAGGGCAGAGATGGATGAGGCAGAGGAGGGGAAAAGCAATGAAAGAAAACAGAAAGGTCTCAATTCCATTCAGGGCTTTTACCTGCTCTGAGGCTTAGGCAGGAATTCGGGCATCAAACTAACTCTGCTTCTGGGGGTTAAAATAATCCAGATGTAGTTCTCGCCCCGGTCCGCTAATGCGGGGCGCAGACCTCTAGCGCAGGAGTCCAGCTGGGCCGACCAGGCCCAGAAAAGTGAGCAAGAAGCTCCGGGGGCTCACACGGGTCCCAGCCGCCCTCCCCTTGCGGACGCAGAGCCGCGGGCGCCGGGGCTGCAAGGGGAGGGCGAGTAAGCCCTAGCCTACCTGCCCGCGGCCCGGAGCGCGCCCACGGCGCCCAGCCCCGCACGCTCGCTGGAGGCAGCCGAGCGCCGAGAGCCCGCCGCCGCAGCTTTGTTCGCGGCCGGGGACCGGGGGGCTGCGCTTCCCTCGGTGCTCCCTGCCCCCTACCTGACCAGCGGCCGCCGGCTGCGGCCGAGCACCGCGCGCTCCCCCGCCGAGCGCAGGGCCCCGCTGCCCGGAGCCGCCGCGCCGCCCCTCGGCCCTCCCCGCGGCCGGGAGCCGCGCGCCGCCGGGCGCCCAGGGCACCGCGAAGCCGGGGCGCGCCGGGAAGTTTTGGCCGCGGAACCCGGGACCGGGACGCCTCCGGGGCCGCGACGACCGCGGGCCGGGGCGGCGGCGGAGGCCCGCCGGCTCCCTTTCCCACAGCTGGCAGTCGGGCGCTTACCTGCATGTCCCGCCGCCCCGCCGGCCCGCGGGCTCTGGCTCGCCGCTCCGCTCCGCCTGGCTCTTCAGCGCCCGGCTGCGCTGGGTCGGCCGGGCGCCGCGGCTGGAGGTCTGGGGGCCCTGCCCCTCCGGGGGCGCCCGGGGCAGACCCTGTCTGCTCCTCTCAGCGAGCGGGCCGCTCCGGCCGCCGCACTGGACTCTTCATCCGCCGTCCCGCGCGAGGCTGGCGGCGCGGACAAGGCGCGCTCCGCTCCGGGGGTCCCGCCGGCGCGTCTGATCCGTCCCCCAAGATGCGGGGGCAGCCTCCGCGGGCCCCGCGGAACGCCCCCTCCTCCTCCGGCGGTCCTGGGTTTCCGAGTCCGCGCACCCTGCTGTCGCCGGCGGGGTGGGGGTACTCCCTGCTTGGCGCCCGGGACCCCCGAGCTCAGCGGGCGGGGGCAGTCGGGGAGCGGAGCCCGCCGCCGAGCCGCAGGGAGGCCCTGGGCCTTGGGAGCCCACCTCGGGCCGCCGCCGTGGGTCGTCTCAGGGCTGCGCGCTCTCTTCCGGAGCAAGGGACCCGAAGAAGTTTCGGCCCCAAGTTGGCTGCGGGGCGGGTGGCAGCCGCGGCTCGGAGTGCAGGGGCCGGCGCTGGGCGAGTGGATCCCGGGGGCTCCACCGCCTCCGCCCCGCCTCCCTTGCCTCCTCCCCGCCCTCCGGCAGCCGCGCCGGCCCCCGGCTCGCTCCTTCCCACCGGCCGAGCCCGCGACACCCCTCCCCAGGGCTCCTCCCAGGCTCTGGGACCGTGATCTCCGCACCTGCCTCCTGCCGCCCGGGCGCACTCGCTCGGCCCCTCGACCCCTCCGCTGAACGGCCCCCCGCCTGGACGCTGGGGTGCCAGTGTGCCCCCTCCTCGCCCCGGAGGCGCGCCGCCCGCCCCCTTCCTCCCCCCCAGTACACCCACCGCCGCCTCCTTCCGGAACTCTCCCTGGTCCTCTGAGAGGACCTACGGGACTCACCGGTCCAGCAGCCCGCTCGGGGCACCCAGCATCCTGCCAGGAGCACCGAACTCGGGGCGCTGCGGAGCTGGAGGTTCTGAGAGCCGAGAGGGTTACTGCAACAGCTCTTCCATTTACATCAGCCACTCGCAAGCGTTCCTTCGAAAGCCCCCCAAAAAGTAGAGTGAGCTGTTATTTCCGCTTTACAAACCCAAATTATCCCCTCCTGATCCTTGACCCCTACTCTTCTACAGCACCCAGCCAGATCTCCAGGATAAGGAAATCTGGTGGAGGAGGGGGCTCACCAAATAAAATGTATCCTAACGGGAAATGCATCGTCCGATTGCTGGTGCCACCGCTCTGGGGCTTAAATACTGGCCTGCCTTTTTATGGAGAAACTGAGGCACAGAAAATTGGCATTTACCAGTCCATAGTCACTAAAGGGAATTAGTAGTCTGAAAAGTCTCTAGAGCCTAGTTTTTAGCCTGTGCCCAGACCCATGTTTAAATACTTTTATTGAAGTCCCCAGTCCTGTTGGTAAGTTAGCTCACAGTACCCCTGGGTTAGCTGTCCAGGGAGTTCAAGTCTTCACAGGAGACAGGAGCTCAAGCTTGGGCTACTGGACCCTGTCTCAGACCCTAGCAAGTTTCCAGCATGCCCTCCAAATGCCTTTTATTTTACCATCTGAAACTCCCTCTCTTTCCTGAGTGAGTCACACTGCTGAAGAAACTGCCTTTGAATGTGGTACAGTGAGGAAACAAAACAAAACAATAGTAATAATCGAAACCTTTGCCTTTTCTTAATTAGTAATCAAACAAGGTGACAGGCCTCCCCCTTTCAGTGGGCGAAGGGTCCACAGGGAGCCTGAGGGAATGGGGGCCCAGGAACCCACCACAGTGGCTTGGCAGTAAGAAGCTATTGTCCTTTGGCTTTTACAATAAGGAAAGTAAGAGCTATTTTAGCAAATACCTGACTAATTAGAGGGAAAGTCTTCCTTAGAATTGTGCTGCCTTGGGCCCCAGGTTCTCTAAGACTTTTCTCACCTCACAGTGAATGGTGTTTGTGAGACCAGGTCCAGCATCCTCAAATGAATGGTCTATAATTGCCATGGTGTGTGTGTGTGGGGGGGAGCTGCCTTCACCAAGGGGAGCTAGTTCAAGGCTTTATCTTTGGGGACAGATGTGACTGGGGGCAGAGCTGGTCTAAAGCAACCATAAAAGCTTTGAATCCACTTTGTCAAATTACAAATAGGCTCAGTTCCTCTCCTCCTCAGAAGAAAGCATCAGTCCTGGGGGTAGGGTCTTTGTGGGAGGTCAAGGGAAATTCTTGTCCAGGAGGCCCCTAACATTCTGGAATGCAACTTGAGGGGTTTTGGAGGGGCCAATTCATAGAACTGTTTATTGAGCCCTCAACATACAGAAATACCTGAGACTGGTTCCTAGCTCAGGAAGTTTCAAGTCTAAAGGAGTGGGGTGGAATTAGGGGGCACACTTCTCATTTGAGGCCTAGAATGAGCACAAGAAGGGACACCTTTGCTTGGTGTCCCGCTGATGACCCAGGAGAGGAGCAGGTGACAGACGACAGCAGCCCCAGCTGAATGCCTGCACGTAATCCTTCCCCTCCTGCCACGGTGTCTGTCCAGGATGAGTCAAAGCTTGTGGCCACAGAGGAAAGCTGCAGTGCCCCCAGGAAAGGAGGTCGTGGCCCAGTAACTGGGAAAACATTCAGATGAGGAGCAGGCAGAGTCCTGGGCCAGATTCCCAAGGGAAGTGGTGAGTGCCCCATCGCTTGAGTCAGCGAGTTGCCAAGGAGTCTAGAGCCAGCCCCGGAGGGAAGCACTGATGGGAATGTGGACGGTTCTCACCCATGTTTTGTCTGTGATTGCTGGGTGGGGTCCCTCGCCTTCTCCCCCTGAATAAAACATATCCTGACTTGGCATTTGTGGTTTAAACAAAAAAAAAAAAAAAAAAATATTTGGGCCTATGAAAACGTGTACTGATTCCTGCTCTGCTTGGTGGAGACACAGTCCCCCCTTCCTGGCCATGGCCTCACAAGCCACCAACCACCCTCAGAGGTCTCTGCCGAGCGAGATCGGCTCACAAAACCTTGTCAGAAAGAGTCAGAGAGGAGCCAGGCTCCTGCATTTCCTTAGCTCTCTGTGGCTTTCCTATGGGGCCAGATCTTGGTCTGACCTTTGGCCCTTGGACTGTGCCTTCTTAGGGCAATTGTTCCCTTACCCAGCCCAGCCCCAGCAGGAAGGGCTTCAGGTGGCCCCTGTTGCTGGCTAGTCCTCTGATTCCACCCCAGCCTGCTTCTCTGGTCTCTTTCGAAGTATTTATTTGGGATGCACAGAAAATGTTTTGGAGGGACCAGCCTAATGAGCCTACAAAACTCCAAGCAATCAGAAAGGCAAAGCGAGTGCCCTTTTATCCCGACAGCCGCTTTGCAGCTGGTTTACCTCCCCTGTCCCCACTCTTTGGGGCTCCTTTTGTATTCATTATCTGGATGTTTTCCTAAGAACAAGGGCTTTAAAAAAATCTCGTAGATTCTGACCCAAAAATCCAGACATCTTGGATAGATGCTGGATAGACTCATAAGACAATTTGGGACATCTGGGTCTGGGAAAATTCTAAGAGCTGAAGACAGCAGGCTTGGTAAGAAGAAAACTCTGCTCTCAGGAGTTCAAATCTGACTCTGCCTTTTACTTGCAGGGGAGAAAGCTCACAGGAAGATGCTAAAGATGCTGGCAGCTGAAGTCATTTATATAAAGCCAGAAGGGAGGGGGGATGAAAGTTTTGATAGTCTTAACACCTGGTATGTGCATAGAACTTACCAGTTTACAAATGACCTCTCCATTTTTATGTTAACAGAAATCCATCAAATGAGAAGAGTCCCACTCACCACACTGCGAGTGTTCCCCCCCCAAAGAGAGATGAGTGCCCTCCAGGGAGAGGATCTAGCATGACCTCTGTGCAGGTAGCTCACAAGTTTTCCGGGGGGGGGGGGGAATCTCTACGGGACTCACACATGTGTGACTTTGGGTCTTGAATCTTGGTCTTGAAGCTTTGGTGTCCTCATCTGAAAGGGAGCAGTGGCAAGATTGTCTACCTTATGGGAATATGAGAACTAAATTGAATAATACAGATAAAAGAAACAAGACCCATGTCTTATATGGTATACACTCAATACATATTACTAATAGTATCATTTCTATTAAGTAGACATGACCTGATTTTTCATTTGGACAGTCTAATGTTGCTCTTAGTTCTTGAACTTCTGGATTTGAATCCCCATTTTCTTCTCCTAAGAGAAAGACACAGTCTTAAATTATCCCTTGAATGAATTCCAGCTTTACAAATATCTAGAATGAAACAGGTGAGGACGGCACTAAGAATTGGCAAAACCCGGAACCCCAGCTGACTGGCAAGCCAAGAGTTTCAAGCGGGTGCCACCTGTCAGGGTCCCATAAAGAGAAAATCGGGGGGTGGCACAGTAGGTAGAGCATGTAACTCTTGATCTCCAGGTTGTGAGTTCGAGCCCCATGTTGGGTGTAAAAATTACTTAAAAATAAAATCTTAAAAACATAAGCAACTCAGAAGTAAAGAGAAAATTGGAAATGCTAACGAATAGTCTTATTAATAAGCTGCTCCCATGCTTGACAAAAATATGAGGCATTATTGGGAACTGTAATCAACATGAAATGTTATTTTCTGTTTTGAGAGTCTCACACCACCATGACCATCCTGTGTCTTCCCTTCTCAGCTTTGACAGAAGTCCTTTCCGTATTCTGTGCTGAGACACGTACTGAGGGACGGGAGACAGGACACCCGCCTCAAGGAGCTCTGCTCTCATTCTAGGGCCAGGGTGCGGGCAAAGGGAAACCAAACAAAGGACGGATGCCCATGGCTGACACCCCCAGGGACTGAAGACCGGCAGCTACGGCCATCCAGCAAGACTATGGGGAGAGGCCTGGGCTGATCCCCCTTCCTTCCTCGAGGGGCTCCTTTACCCTGGGTGTTTCGCCTCCTCTCTCTGGACCTCAGTGTCCTCACCTTGAAGAACATGGGTCTCTCTAAATAATCCCTGAGATTTCTTGGAGGACTAAATGAATCTATGGTTGAATCAAAAGGGAGACTGAGAAAGCTGGAAGCGTGGGTAGGAGACAACAGATTTGACTGCACCATTTTGTTTGGAGTGCCAACAGGGACAGCCGGTGTTGACAGCCAGACCAGAGAAGTGGGAGGAGGGTTAAAGGTCAGGTGGCTGGAGATGAGGTCCCTACCGCGTTGAGGGGAACTGGTAAACAGAGCGACTGTGAGGATCAAGGCTCAGAAGATGGTGGGCGGGAGTGGGGAGCTTGCACACAAGTGTAGATAATCCACACAAGTTTAGCTAAGGAGGATGCGGGAGGACCCTGACAGTGCGGCAAGGGGCCCTGGGGTCAAGTGATGTGGTTTTCATGATAAGAGAGCCCTGGACACGCTTGAAAGCAGAGGGGAGAGAAGTGGGGAAGGTGGAACATCTCTGCTATTAGAAAGGGTTGGGATAGCAGTTGAGCAAGATCTGACTCCCTGCGAGGAGGGAGGCCAGGAGCTCAGCTGGGGGGGCGGGTAGCATTCCAGAGCATGAGGGGCCCCATCTTCCTTCCTCTCCAGAGACTGTTAGGACGCCAGGAAAGGCAGTACCCAGAGCAAGGGGAGAAAGAAAGCAGGCTGCGTTTGCAGCCAGGAGCCCTGCGGTGGCCCCAAGTAGGAGAGACACCTCCGCCTGTGACCAGAGGCTGTCCCAAGGTCATTGGCTCTGAAGAAGCACCCTGGGAGGCTTCCCAGGTCACCTGAACTGCTGGTTTATCAGAATTTCCCAGCAAAGAATGAATGTTAGAAACAGATTCCCAGGCTGCTTGTCAAGCCCTCTAGGCGCGTGTGGCTGCCGTGTGTGACTTTGAGGGCCTCACAGGGGGTTCTGTCCCTGAGCTGGCGTGGGACTCAGTCACCGGGACTCAGCCGCCCCGAGGTGGAGAGGTGCTTTGCAAACTCTGTTGACTGTGGCCGTCCCTGAGCCCCAGGAAATGACCAGTCTTTCATCTCAGGCCACACTGCCGTGGAGGAAAAAGGGAAGGGGGTGGGGGAGATCTCCAATCCACCTGGATTTCCACCAGCCTGGTTCCTTCCTGCATTGGCCTGGGCAAGGTCTCAGTGGGGTGGGCTCAGGCTGGGTGAGCCTGGATTCCAGATGCTGCCGCTGCCACAGAGCTTGAGTTAACTTTTGCTAAATGGTACTAATAAGGATGATAAAGGAAATCCACAGGTAATCCAAACATCTCAAGGTAGGTAACAGTTTGTCTCCTGACCTATAATTATCATCAAAAGCATTTATAAACTCCCAAATTCCACTCTACGGGCTGGGATGCTTTGCTAGGCAGTTTCCTATGTGAGGTGTGTGTCTGCTTTGGGAACAGTGGTTGCACCACAAGAGGCAAACGGCGATGTGTGAAAATGGATCAATGTAATGGACAATCGTTAACTTTCAGAATGTTAACTTGAGACCCCTTGATTCAGGCTCTTGGGTGGCTCAGTCGGTTGGGAGTCTGCCTTCAGCTCAGGTCATGATCCCAGGGTTCTGGGATCGAGCCTGCGAAGGGCTCCCTGCTCAGCAAGGAGGCTGTTTCTTTCTCTCTGCTCCCCCCATCCCGCTCATGCTCTCTCTCTGTAATAAATAAAATCTTAAAAGTAAGTAAGTAAGTAAATAAATAAATAAATACATAAATAAATAAATAAAGCAAGCATTCGGCTTCACCCCCTCCCTTATTGTCTCTTTCTCACTATGTAGTTGGCATCTGGGTCCTACTGCCCAACTAACTGGAGCATCTGCATTAATCCTTCATTAATCCTTGAGATTCTTCAACAGGTTGATCGGTAAAACTGACTCCTAGAAAATAGGTATCAGCTCCATTGTGAATTATTAGACTTGGACATTTCTCCCATCTTAGAAGTCTTTCTCGAAACTTGGTTCATCGCCATAAAGACACTGCGATCAAGAATGCTGATCAGCAGAGACTGAAAATTGTAGTCACTACTTCCTTTCCTGCCAAGTTTCAGATAGGGACCGTGAACACCTTCGAATCCAAGAGGGGAACAGACAGATAAATACCATTGGTTTTATAGGCTTAGGAATGTGCTCGAGGAGCTGACTTGCTTTTCCTGAGGAGGTAGGAGGGAAACTGATAAGGAGAGAACAGGGCAAGAGGCGACTAGCCTGGGGAGGGGAACGGCTGGCTGGTGACCTCACCTCCCTCAGAGTGCTGTGGTCCTATTTCATGCGGCCTCCTACCTCCCCTTTTAATTTCCTTCTTGTCTGTCTCATAGCCTGGTAGCCATACCTATACCCCCACCTGGACCTCATTCTTGGGCTACCATCAGTGGTGGGCTTAAGCAGGAAGTTCTGGAAACAAGGGCTACCAGACCCCCAGCAGATGGTTCTGCACTGGTGGAATTTCAGGCACTGAGGCCCCTGAGGGCAGGAGATATTTTGGGGCTCCGGGGGAGGTGGGGGAGTCCACGGCGAGCCTCTCCAATGTCATTGGGTCTTAACCACCCAGGCAGCTTGCTCCCCAAGGCGCTCTGTGCAGGCTTCCCCACGGGCCCAGCCCCTGGCATTGAGCAAGGGGCTTGCTTGGCTTCCCTAATTTAAATATAAGTTACGGGGGTGGGGTCTCCAGAAGCTCCTGGGGAAAGCCCCAGTCATGGAAACCTATGCTGGGCAATCCACAGTCCTTAGGAGTTCCCTCCCTGGGAGGGATTTTCAGTGCGTGTTTCAAAGATGCCTTCATTCTACCAACTACAGGATCAGAACAAATCTGGTCACGGCCAGTATTTTAAATCCTTGTCCCTTTGCCCTTAGAGAATCCTCAGTCTGGCCCTGCTCACCACGATGGCTGATGACAGTGACCCAGACAGACAAGGGACACTCCTTTGCTCCCAACAGCAAGCACGTACATACTGACTTCAGTCCGAGCCAGGCTCCTGTGCCTTTCATGTGGTGGGAAAGAGGAATAAACCAGGCAGGCTGGCAGTCAGGCCAGGATGGGGAGAGAAGAGGACTTTCTTCTCTGGGGAGCAGCCGTCTACGGGCTGTCAGGGGTCCGAGAGGGCACAAGAGAGGGGAGCCCCGCCTGAGAGGGCCTTGTGTCACCCTCACCAGCAGAGGTCAGGGCCTGAGAGGCCCCTCCAGCGTTTTCTGCCCTGTTTGAAACAGAATGTGATCTCAGCCTTGTCTTCCAAGGGCCAAAGATGGAAGGAAGGAATGGAGAAACACCTAGAGAGGAAGGGAGGGAGGTGACCACAGGCCCTTGTTCACTGCTCCAGGCCAACAGGGCTGCCCTGTTGCAGACTGAACTCCAGAATTCGTGCCACCAAGCAGGTGCTCCCGGTGTAGGTTATGCCAGAGATGGTGTGTCTCTGGCACAGAGAGCAACACGACACCCCACTCACACCCCAGCCCCCAGGCCGAAACCCAGAGGACCCCCACTGCAACTGGATTTCCAATCTCAGTGAGGTTGGAGAGGTCTGGCCAATGCTTGGAAGATGTTTGGAGCCGCTGACCCCACAGATATAAACTTGGAACGTGGAGCCCCAGGATGAGATGGGAGCCGCCCCGAGCACCATCCCCTGCTGTCAGCTAACTCTTCATCACTCAGGCTGCAGCGACAAGGGGAACCACTTAAGCCAGGACTGTTTCTGGGACTTCCCATCTGACCCCTGCTCTGCTCCAGAGGACACTGGAAAGAGACAGAAGGAAAGAGGTAGAAGTAACTGCATTTGGGCCTTGTTTCTAACTAGAGGAAATGTCCATCTTCTCCTGGACCTGGCCCGGCAGCCTCCTCCTCTCTGGTTTCACTCCCACAGCCCAGGCACGGTGGTTGGGGTGAGGCTGAAGGTCCTTGGCCCTCAGTAGCTTGGGGGAGGGAACGCCCTCTCCAGCAAAACCCAGCCTTAGAAGCATAGTCTCGGTAGCATAGATTCTGGAGCTCAGTCCTCGAGAGATGCTTTTGGGCTCCGATAGTTTCCCTGGCTCCTAATGAGGGAGTCCGTTGCACTGCCCATAGTATAGGCATTCTTTTTTATGTCCATCATCTCGGCCTGCGGTGTGAGAAAGTATGTGGAGGGACGACTGCCCCAGTCCAGGACTCACTTCTGCAGGAGATTTATAATAACATCAGGACAACAGTCATAATAATCAGTTCTAATTGAGTGCTTACGGTGTGCCAAGGGATCTAATCCTCACAATGCTATGAAGTAGGCTCTATTATTATCCCATTTTACAGATGAGAAAACTGAGAGGTCAAGTTACCTACGCACCACTCCACAGCCTGCCGCAGCAGGGTCAGCTGCACTCCCGCTGCAGAAGAGCCCGAGGGGAGAGAGAACCAAGAGGACACTTGCTGCCGGTTAGGTCCAAATCTCTCTGCTTGACACTACCACAGACCGGCCGGGAGGTAGCCCGCCGCTCCCACTGCCGTCAGTCACTCAGGGACAGGAGATCCACTCTGGCCCTAATTCTATAAATAGTGGCAGAGGAAGAGAAAAATGTGGAACAGAAAGTACTTTTTATATACAATCTGTTCAAGTTCACAATAAAGCAGGAAACCAATTTTCTGCAAACTAAGAACTGAGGAAAGGCCAGTTTTTTGATTCCTCAATCTCTCACGAGTGGGGACACAGATGTGTTGCTTTTAATAAAGCAAGTTTGAGCGTGTGCTTAGAACTCCAGGGCACAAAACCCGTGAAGTCTGCTCAGGCTGTCCCTGGGACAAACCCATGAGAGATGATGGCCTCTGAGAGCGCGGAAGGGCTGCTCTTTTCCTTCGCTATGGTCTCACTGGGTCCTTTCTTACCACCACCCGGCTGCAAAGACCCCACCAAATCCCAGGGTGGGGAGCTCCCCCTAGTGGCTCAATGGACCCACTTGCTGATGGCCCCTGGGGTCTTGACAAAAGAAAAGGAAGCAGATGTTTGAAGAGTCTGGTATAAGAGAGAATGGCTGCTTGTAGGTATATGCCTGAAGGAATGGAAAGCCAGGACTCCAAGGCATATGGGTACATGAATGTTTAAGCAGCAGTGTTCACAATAGCCAAAAGGTAGAAACAATGTATATGTCCACTGACTGATGAATGGGTAAACAATGGAGCGTTATCCAGTCCTCTTTCTTTAAGGACTCCCTGATTTATTTTAGAGAGAGAGAGAAGGAGAGAGCCAAGGGTCGAGTGAGCGGAGGGGCAGAGGGAGAGAGAGAGAGAGAGAATCTTAAGTAGGCTGCATGCCCACCTAGGACAGAGACCTATGCAGGCCTTGATCTCACGACTCTGGGACCGTGATCTGAGCCAAAACCAAGAGTCAGACATTTAACCGATTGAATCACCCAGGTGCCCCAGAACATTATTCAGTCTTAAGAAGGAAGGAAATTCTGACACGTGCTACAATATGGATGACACTTGAAGCAGGATGGTGAGTGAAATAAGCCAGACACAAAAGGATAAAGATTTTATAATTCCATTTACAGGAAGGACCTCGTTAAACTCATCAAGACAGAGGTAGACTTATGGTTGCCAGAGACTTGCGGGGAGAAAGAGTGGGTTTTTAATTATTTGGTGGGCACAGAATTTTGGTTGGGGATGACAGACGAAAAAGTTCTGGAGATGGGTGGTCGCATGACAATGCGAATATGCTTAATGACACTGAATTGTATACTTAAAAATGGCTAAAATGGTAAATTTTAGCCATTTTGTATATATTTTACCATAAGAAAAACAAACAGAAAAAAGAGGGAGAATGGGTTCACTCATTTTTTTGGTAGAAAAAACACACCTTTTAACAGGTTCCTAAAAAATTTTTTCAAATCACCCAATTTATGTTGAAATTTCCTGTTTAATAGGAAACCTAGTTGAATATTGTCTTAAAATCCACTCCATTTGAGAAAAAAATGGGAGGAATTACTCTACTTGATGTGAAATTTTACTACATAGAGCAATTGAGACAATGGGGTCTCAGTGGAAGGACACACAGACAGATCAATGGAACAGAGTAGAGAACTCAGAAACCCAGAGACCTACCCCAAATTGCCCAACCGACTTGGTAAAGATACAACGGCGATCCAATGGAGGAAGACTAGCCTTTCAACAAATGGTCAGTGTTGGAGCTATTGCCCATCCGTGGATTAAATCCTAAATCTCACACTTTATACACAATTAATGTGTTTCTCATTAACTATTAGAGAAATGCAAATTAAAGCCACCAGGAGCTATCCTACACATGCATTAATGAATAGCAAAAATACAAATAAGTGACAACACCTAGTGCGGGCAGAATATGGAGACACTGGATTTCCTCGTACATTGTCAGTGAATATATAAAATGGTATAGCTGCTCTGGAAAATGGGTTGGCAGTTTCTTTAAAAAGAAAAAAAAACAAAGTGTACACTGACCATACAAAGCAGTAATTGTGCACCTGGGCATTTATCCCAGAGAAATGGAAACTGACACTCACACAAGAGTGGTGAAAGCCACAGCAGCTCTAATGGCTGTGGACTCAGCTTGGAAACAGTCCAGATATCCTTCGAGATAGTTTAGCCAAATTGTGGTATATCCACGCCACAGAAGATGACTCAGCAATGAAAACGAACCTACTACTGGCACGTGCGATAATATGGATGGATCTCAGAGGCATTTTTATAATTTTGTCAGTGACAAATTATCAAATTGGGAATGTGTTAGTGGTGTCAGGGGTTAAGGATTTGGTGGGCGGGAAGAGGATGGAGTATTTCGATAGCATGGGGCATGAAATGGAACAGTTCTGTCTCCTGACTGACAAGAATCTATATGTGAGGAGCGCCTGGGTGGCTCAGTCATTAAGCCTCTGCCTTTGGCTCAAGTCATGATCCTGGAGTCCCAGGATCGAGCCCCGCATCGGGCTTCCTACTCGGTGGGAAGGCTGCTTCTCCCTCTCCCACTCCCCCTGCTTGTGTTCCCTCTCTCGCTATTTCTCTCTCTGTCCAATAAATAAATAAAATCTTTTTTTTAAAAAAAGAATCTATATGTGATAACGTTGCATAGAAACACACACATGCAAATGAACACCCTGGTGAGCTCTGAATAAGGTCTATAGCTTCTACCATGTCTGTTTCCTGGTTTTGATATTGTTAGATAAGAAGAAGGCCATTGGCAGAAACTAGGTGAAGGGCACGCAGGGGAGGTCTCAGTACTATTTTTGTAACTTTCTGTGAAACATTAAAAAAAAAAAAAAAGACTGGAAAAAATGTATTCAGCTCTTTAAGAGACAAGAAAGACAAGGGAAATGAGTTCTAGAACATTTCTCCTTTGTCCAGACCTGAGCTGGGCGTTCTCCAAGGATCATCATTTGATATCCTCATGGTGGTGTGAAGTATGTATTATTATCCCATTGTATAGACAAGGAGACTGAGGCCCAAAGTGGTGGAATTGTGTTTCAAAAAAGTCAGCCTGAGCTTAAAGCCTGTCCTGTTTGAGGGAGTTGAGTGCCCATGAGCTTTTGAGGTTGTGTGTGAGGAGGAAGGCATGGTCAAGTTTTGGCTTTGTCTGCCCATATTACCACCACTCAGAAATGAGCCCAGTGCACTTATTTCAATCACTGTTAATTGAGGGGCTCACTCTTCAGGTTATCCTGTTTGATGGTATCCATATAAGCTAGTCAGATGAAATCCTTGCCTTCTGAAAGCTTGTGTCCTTTCCTAAACTCCACGTTTGCCTGTGATTCTCCTGCACGGAAGTCGAGGGCCAAACCCTTGGCTTGGTGCTTGGACATTTGAGGCAAACTGCCTCCTTCAGAACTGTTGGTGGCCTGGATGGTTCAGTCAGTTAAGCATCTGACTCTTGATCAGACTCTTGTTCAGGCCTTGATCTCAGGGTCATGAGTTTGAGTCCCATGTTGGACTTGATGCCGGATGTGGAGCCTACTTTAAAAAAAAAGTCCAATGCTTCCTCCCACTGTCGTCCACATGAACCGTCTACTCCAACTGATATTTTATGGTCCCAGACTGACTTGCACACATCATTACTTGCAGAGATCCTGTCAACATTCTTAGCCCATCTAGATTCTACCTATCTTCAGTCTTCACAGTCCACAAAGCCCACTCTGCCTAGCCCTCACACAAGAACCGAGGTCTGTGCCTAGCACACTGTAGGCATTCAGTGAAGGCTTCCTGAATAAGTGTGTTATGAACTGATCGCATATGGTCTCATATTGAAATTAAATATTTACTTACAGCTTCGTTTTACCTTTCTAACAAGACAGTAAGTTCCTTGGCTTAGCCCACTTTGTATTCTCGATAGCCCTTCGCCCAATTTGTTAACTGACTTTAAACAGCCACTAATCATGAGAGCTTATTCTCATACTCACAGCTGAATGCCCACCTCTACGTCCGGCCAGCTATCTGGATCATCCTGCCTCCGACAGAGTCGCTGGTGATCCTGCTGGTGGCTTGAGGTTCTGCCACCAATGACGTTCTAATTCTTGCTGCTTCTCTTTGCTGGAGAAGTCCAAGTTGCAAAGATCTCGGATGTGCAATATCGTCTCCATAACCCAGCCCCCACCCCTCGCTTCATGATTATTTCCTCCAGCAATTATAACCTTCCATGGGGGGCTGACTTGGCTCCTTCAGTTTCAAGATGTGAGTCTGGAATGAACTCAGACACCAGCACTTAGCACGGTCATCCATCTCCCGGGATGAGCACATTAGGAGGGAGCCATGGAAAGTGTAACTGAAGAAGAATTAGTGGCTGGGGAAAGGGCTGGGCTGTTGCTGAGTGGGCCTGATCTCATCGCCTTTCATAACATCAGTCAGGGCTGAGGCTCTGAGAGAGACAGGCCAGTGGGAGGAGGGTGTTTGTGAAACTCAGATGCCTAGAGTAGGAGCTTCTGTCAAAGGCAGTGAGTGGGAAAGGCTGCCTCTCCGTTCTCCCTCTGTGTGCTTCCCCGAGGGCTCTTGAGCCAGTAAGTTATTGGGGGCACCTGCTTAGGGGTGCCTTTGAGAGGGAAGTTCTGGGTGTTCCAGGGCCTTGATATTCTGGGGTCAGACTGGGGCTCTGCCTTCTGCCATCGCTCCCCAGAGAACCTCGTAAGTAAGAGGCTTCGGCAAGGACTCAGCACATGTGTCCCTCCTGTTTCTGGTCAGGCTGAGGAAGAGGACCTGATGTCACAACTCAGTGGCTTTGGAGGGTGGGAGGGGGAGAAGGGGGAGGGAGCAGTGGCTGAATCTCCATTTCCATTCTTTTGGGTGGGCCAGATCCAGGGTGTCAGAAGGAATAGGCCAGTTCCCTGCAAAGGTGCTGCCAAAATGCCCATTTCCTTCCTCTCCACCATGGTGCAGACACGCAGTGCTCTTACCTGATGACATCTCCTTCCTGCACCCCCTATGGCAGCACCCCATACGGCGGCACATCAGCATGGCCTGTGTAAATTCCCTTCCCAGGAATCTGAACCAACATCCAGAATTTCAACAAGAGGAAAATTGTGGTCTTCCCAGATTTTTTTTCCAGACTAGGGCTCAGCCAATTGCATCTCAGGGGCAGAATTCAGATGACAATCTTTTTTTGCACAGCAAGCTAAGAATGGCTTTTGCAATGTTAAATGGTTGGAGAAAAAAATTTTTTGAGGATTGATATTTCATGATATGTGAAAATTCTATGAAATTCAAATTTCAGTGTCTACAAATAAAGTTTTATTGGAATACACGCATTCGTTTCCATATTGCCTACAGCTGCTGTCGTGTAGTGCAGCACCGCTAAGCGGTTGTTTCAGACACTGTATAGGTCTGAAAGCAAGACTGGCTACAAAATTTGCAGTACAAAATGAAAACGTGGGGCACTTTGTTAAAAAGGAATATTAAAAATCTCACAATGGCAACGCTAGAACATTAAACCAACTATGATGCCCTCTCTAAAGTCAGGGTCCTATGCGATTTGCAGGAAGCCAGCACTGACTAAAATATTTACTCTCCCACTCCTTTTGGAAAAAGTTTGCTGGAACACCTGGAGGGCTCAGCTGGTGGAGCCTATGACTCTTGATCTCAGGGTTGTGAGTTCAAGCTCCATGTTGGATGTAGAGGACATAGATAAACTTTAAAAACATTTTTAAAAAGGATTTATTTATTTGGGAGAAAGTGAACATGACTGAGAGAGAGAGAGCAGGATCGGAGGGAGAGGGAGAAGCAGATTCCCTGCTGAGCAGAGAGTCCGACATGGGGCTCGATCCCAGGACCCCAGAATCATGACCTGAGCTGAAGACAGACACTTAACCAACTGAACCGCTCAGGCATCCCAAGAGTATAAATAAATAAACTTTTTTAAAAAAAGTTTTCCACTCTCCATTCTAGGGATTCAAACACACACACACACACACACACACACACACACACACACAATGATTAATGTTAGTCTCCAGCAAAAAATTTAGAGAAAATTATTAAATTGTTTCTGGATACCTTGAAAAGAAATTATTGCATACTAGGACTCAATTTAGGGTCATTAAAAATCATTGCAAATTAGACTCATTTTTTGGGGGGGTGAGACTGTCTATCGGGCAGGAGGGAGCACCAGTGTTGTGGCTCTGTGCCTGTCCCTCAGCTCCCGGCAGGCTTCCCACGCTGACCCCAAAATAACAAGGAGAATATGGGATATCCTCTTCATACATGAAGTTAAAATTTAAAAGCATACATTTTTTTAAGTCTTCTTGTTTCTTGGAACCACGAGAACTCATATGAAAGTCTGCTCCAGGGCGCCTGGGTGGCTCAGTGGGTTAAAGCCTCTGCCTTCGGCTCAGGTCGTAATCTCAGGGTCCTGGGATCCAGGCCGCATTGGGCTCTTTGCTCAGTGGGGAGGGAGCCTGCTTCCTCCTCTCTCTCTGCCTGCCTCTCTGCCTACTTGTGATCTCTCTCTCTGTCAAATAAATTTAAAAAATCTTTAAAAATAAATAAATAAATAAAAAGAAAGTCTGCTCCATATACCTTCATAAGGTTGAAAAGTTACTTTTGAGTTATTTCAAAGTTATTTGGGCTTCATTTCCTCCAGCCATTTCAGAGGCTGTGTACGCAGCTGAATATAATAGCATTTTTGTCGGAGACAGTGACTGAATTTGGGGCTAACCTAGGCAGCGGATGTACAGTTTCTGGCTCCAAAGTGGGGAATGTGTGACTCCCCATCTAATCCCCAAAGGTTCATATCTACACTTTGTAGTTGCTGGCAATTTGGGGATCTACGTGAACATTAATTTTCTAGCAGCATAGAGGGTTTTGCTGTTTTCATGAGATAACATCAGCTTATTAAGTAAACCTGAGATGCGGTTTCCATAGGCGGTCCCAGCGGGGGGTCCATTTCTAGTTGCAGCAAATAATATTGATCTTTGCTACTTCTGGTGGGACAGATTTATTCTCCTGGAGGTAGAAAGGACGGGGGATGGGTATCTGGGCACAGCCTAGGCCTCTCCTCTAGTTGACTGGCTCTTGGGTTAACCTTGGGGAAGGTGTGCTCTTCATTGCCTGTAGGCAGGAAAGCTCCCTGAGCAAGAGTGCACGTTGCTGGGGCTGCAGCAAGGGGCAGAACCAGCTGTGGGAGGAAGACTCTAGCCGGGGTCCAGTTCAGTTGGGGCGGGGTCACCTCAGCTCAGGGATCTTCTGTGCCATGCTGGAGGGAGCCTGAGGCTCTTGAGCTAGGGGTCTGGGTGCTGCCAGAAGGGGGATCTTGTCCATTTGCCTAATATTTCTCGACCCCCTTCTGCTGAAAATGAAGAGAGTGGACAGGATTCTTTCTTTCTTTCTTTCTTTCTTTCTTTCTTTCTTTCTTTCTTTCTTTCTTTCTTTCTTTCTTAAGGTTTTTTAAATTTATTTGACAGAGAGAAGCACAGCTAGAGAGGGAACACAAGCAGAGGGAGCGAGAAAGGGAGAAGCAGGCTTCCCAACCAGCAGGGAGCCTGATGCAGGGCTCGATCCTGGGACTCCAGGATCAGGACCTGAGCCAAAGGCAGACACTTAATGACTGAGCCACCCAGGTGCCCCTGACAGGATTATTTCTAAGATCCTTTCCGGTTCTCCTTATCTATGAACCTATAAAGAAGAGTTTTCTAACAAAAAAATCTGTTCAAAACGGATCGGGCTGCTTTAGAGAATAAGAGATTCTGCCTTAAGAGGGAAGTTAGGGTGACCTCCACCCCCACTGTTCTCTTATGATGTCCTTAATCTAAAGCAGTCTTTCTTTAGTATAAAGTGAAATTCTCAGGAGCATTCTGTTTTAAACTGAACAAATCTAAAAAAAGGCAGTTTACTCAACCTCTTTGTGCCCTATTCCCCATTTAGAAAATGGAAGAAGCCCTCAGGTATACTTTTATTTCATTTTTTTACAAAAAGATTTTATGTATTTATTTGAGAGAAAGAGAGAGCATGAGCAGGGGGAGGGGCAGAGGGAGAAGCAGACTCCCCGCTGAGCAGGGAGCCCTGTGCGGGACTCCATCCCAGGATCCTGGGATCACAACCTGAGCCAAAGGCAGACGCTTAACAGACTGAGCCACCCAGGTGTTCCAGTAACAGAGAATTTATAATTTTAACCATCGGTAGGTATACAATGTGGAGGGACAGAGTAGGACCATAATGTTATGGTAATGGTTACATCACCACAGTCTACGCCCAGAACTTTCTCAACATTGCCCCCCAAACCTCTATTCCACTTCCTGTTTGTAATTATTGTGTGTGTGTGTTTTTTTAAGATTTTATTTATTTTACAGAGAGAAACATAGTGAGAGAGGGAACACAAGCAGGGGGAGTGAGAGAGGGAGAAGCAGGCTTCCCGCGGAGCAGGAAGCCGGATATGTGGGACTCCGATCCTCCGGGATCATGACCTGAGCTGAAGGCAGATACTTAACAACTGAGCCACCCAGGTGCCCCCGTATTTATTAGTTTTAAGTAACTTTTTATTGTGGTAACATTCGGATCACCTAAAAATGACCATTTGAACCATGTGGATGTCTAAGTTCAGTGGCGTTCTGGTCCACGCTGTGCCACCGCCGGGGTCCCCTTCCAGAACACTCTTCGTCTTCCCAAATGGTAACTCTGGGCCCATTAAACACTACCTGCCCCCGCCCTTCCTCCAGCCCCTGCTGCCCTCGAATCTGCTTTCTGTCTATGAATTCGCCTACTCTAGGTCCCTCATATAAGAGAAACCCCCTTGCATTTGTCCCTGGACATCTGCCTTAATCACTCAGCGCCCTGCCTCCCCTGCCCAGCCCCGACGTGGCCTGTGTCAGAACTTCTTCCTTTGGAAGGCAGAATAATACTGCACTGATGGCTATTTTGTTTGATGCGTTCATCCGTTGCTGGCCCCTTGTGCTGCTTTCCCAACCTTCCTTGGGCCTAAGTCCCCTACGAACACAAAGCGTACACATTTGTCTGAGATCCTGCCTTCCATTCTCTGCGGGATACACCCGGGGGAGGGGTGGCGGGATCATGGGTCGTTCTTGAAACACCCTGCCATTGGCGTCACACAGCAGTCTTTGAAAGAGCCCCGGGGCTACAGCCGGAGAAGACCAGAGGGAGCCGCGGAAGGTGGGGGGACAGGAAGGAGCCTGGGCTGAGGGCCCCCGGCAGGCTCGGGCTCCGCCCATCCGGCGGTGGCCAGGCCATGTGACTCCACGTCAGCGGCCTCCCGCGCTGAGCCTCTGTTTCCTTTCCATTCATTTATGGAACCCATTTTTCCTGAACACCTACAACGCTCCAGCAACTCTTCTAAGCACAAGGATAGACGGACAGATGACGAAACAGATGTGGGCCGTGTTCGTATTCAACATCTGTCTCAAACGTGGACGGCGATCCAGCCACGCAGGAGAGGGCTGGCTGGGGTCTGACTCATAAGAAGCACTTAATAAAGGGTTCTTTCCTTCCCTCCAACTCGGCCCCTGAATGATCAAGGACACTGTATGTTCTCATATAAATAACCTCCCACAGAGCTATTCATATCAATAACTTCTAATTCTCATTTTTAAAATTCATAGGGCCAACTGTGAAAATAACAGCGAACTCAAGGGATGGGTGGTGTGGACTGAGAGCAGTGTGTGGGGAGGGAGGCTGAGGTGGGGTGGCCAGCGGTGTGAGGGCGGGGGAAGGGCGGGTGGGCTGAGTGGAGTGCCGCTGGGGTGGGAGGCCTCTGGGCACCATGCGGAGCTGGCTGGGCCCAGGTTTGCCCTGGTAACGAAAGTTACCCACAGTCAACAGAGACTGACGCAAACCAGCAGACCTCAACACGCACCCCAGGAAAGCTGGGGAGAGGCAAGGAACATAAACAGTGGAGTTTCTCTGCCAGCCTGGCCCTGGGATTGTGTGTTCCAGAGACGCAGGACACATTCCTTCCCAGGCTTTCTGGGAACCGAGAGGACCTTGAACCTGGCCACCGTCTGCACCTGCATGGAGTGACCTCTGGCTGGCAGACCTGCGTGCTTTCCAGCCCCTGTGGTGGCCTGATCTGGTTGCTACACATGGAGGAGGAGAAGAAGTCTTGCTTTGTTTTCATTTTTGTGATGGGATCTTTTCAGGCAAAGGGAGAACATGGAAGAGAAGGAAAGTCAGAACAGCTGCTGGGAAAGGCTGGGCAGGTTGGGGTTAAGACGCTGCCCCCCTGGGGCTGCTTAGGGGCAGGTGTGGGTGAGGAGGGCAGAGGGACCGCGGGCCTGGGTCTTCTTGGGTCGTGGGCATCTCCCAGCTGTGAAGAGCACTGTGACCAGTCAGCACGGCCTGCGTGAGCCACTTGCGGGCCCTCACTTCTCGGGCCAGGCTCTAAGCACACCTCTCCACTCTTCCTCGCTCTCTCTCTCAGGAGGGGAGAATTCAAAGAACTCCAAGGGGAAGTAATTACGTTTAATAGAAGCCCTGGTTTGCAGACACAAATATCCAGGCAAGAATATTTAATCGCTATTTACAGAAACACCTACAAACACACGTATATGGGAAATTGTTCCAAGGGGATTAGATGAAGTCCCACTAGACCCACCCCCATGCTTCAGCTCTTTGAAGGTTGCAGAGATTCTGGGCAAAGGCCCTCGGTGCTCCCAGGAGATTACATGGAGGAGATTTGGAAGAATGCTATGGCCAGTCCCAAGCTGTGCTGATGATTTAAAAAAAAAAAAAAGAGCTTTATCTTATTATTATACTAATCTCTCACCCAGTGCGGGGCTCAAACTCACAACCCTGAGAATCAGGAGTCTTGTGTTCTATCAATCGAGTCAACTAGGCACTTGCTGATCTTTAACACCTTATGATAAAACCAATTTTTTTTTTTTTTTGACAGAGAGAGACACAGCGAGAGAGGGAACACAAGCAGGGGGAGTGGGAGGGGGAGAAGCAGGCTTCCCGCTAAGCAGGGAGCCCGTGTGGGGCTCAATCCCAGGAAGCTGGGATCACAACCTGAGCCGAAGGTAGATGCTTAATAACTGAGCCACCCAGGCGCCTCCAAACCAATGCTTTTTTTAAGACAGGTGGGTCTCCTAAAGCCATTCGTTGGAGAAGTCTAACTGGCCAGAAAAAGACCAGATTGGTCCTGTGTCTGCTAACCGAGGCCATCCCCCTTCCTCCTGGCCTTGTTGTTGTCTGTGGGTCCTCATTGGACCCCTCCAGTCTGAGAGCCCACAGGGGCCAGCTCCAGGATGGAGGGCTTCTGTTGGGCGTGGAATGGGGTGTCTCTGCAGAGAGGGGCTCTCATCCTTGGCCAGCTTGCATCAGGGAGCAGAGGTGAGACTCTTCGAGTTCAATGACACAAAGTCCTGAGAGACTCTAGTCCACTCTGGTGGTGCCCTAATGTCCTCAGGAGAAACAGATGGAGGACAGGAGCCGGGCTGAGCGTGAGTGAAGTCTGGCAGAGCTATTTTGGGACGTCATCTTGGAGACCAACTTGGGTGGGAGGTAAGAGTGGTTCCCTCTGCCCTGGAAAAGCTCCTCGGCTTGGTCCACTCCACTCCGATTCTGTCCTGAATCAGTGCTTACTATTGATTCGTGTCTTTGGTCCGATTCCCTAACTGGATTTAGAACTCCGTGCCAGCTGCGATCTTATTCATCTTTCTATGTCTTGTGGACATAGTCTCCCCCCCTCCCCCCATCAAGAGGCAACTAATCTTTGGAGGAGAGACGCTGCCTCAGGGTAAGGGCCTGGTGGGGGAGCGGCTGGAACGTTCCTCTCTAGCTCCTCTCGGGAAGCTGCTCA
The DNA here is from genome assembly GCA_004023965.1 of Spilogale gracilis. Classification (NCBI taxonomy): domain Eukaryota; kingdom Metazoa; phylum Chordata; class Mammalia; order Carnivora; family Mephitidae; genus Spilogale; species Spilogale gracilis. Next base: position 5,745 of record PITA01010694.1, on the reverse strand, counting down.
CTGGACAATTCAGGCGTGTTCTGAGACTGGTGGAAGTGTGTGTCCCCTGCCTTGCCAGGGGAACTTCAGGTATAAAGGAGGCTCCCTTTGTTAAGGAAATAGAGCTGAATCCGTGTGCGGCTGCCCCCTCCACCTTCCGTAGGTCGGATGCCTTGGCTCCTCCCACCCGCTGTCTTCCTCTGCTTGATTCCTTCTGGATTAGCTCAGTGTAGCTTTACCCCAAAGACTGTCCGAGTTGGCAGGAGTCACACACGGGGCTGTTTGGCTTTTAATAAAGTTTATGATTTAAATCTTGTGCTCTTAACACCTTCTTTGCAAGTCTCAGAGGGAAACAGAAATGTTGAGCTGGTTTACTTATTCCCTCCATAACTCGGAGACCCTCATACTCCGCCAAAGCCCGCGTATACGTGTGTGAGTGTGCCCTCGTGTAGAGTTTGGGTGTACGGTTGTGTGTATGCAGACACTCAAAGGGACAGGAGGAACCCTTAGAAGGACTGGCTGCCTTTCAGTCCCTGGCAAGTTCCCAAGACATCCACTGAGCCCTTCAGTGTGAAGATTTTCCTATGAAGAGCTCCTTCCCGCCCTCCTTCCCGCACAGGGAAAACCCGCAAAGAGGTCAGCACGGGGCGGATAGAGAAAGCCCTGGGAAGCCCCTCAAACAGGATCCTGAGGCTCCAAGGGCAAACCCCAGCTGCTTCCCTCTCAGCCCCGCGCCCCCTGCGCTGCAATCCCGAAGACCCTGCTGCTCCAGGCCTTGTCCCGGAAACAAGGAGTCCGGCCAAGGAATCAGCAGACGGCACTCCCCAGGACATCAGACAGCCGGGGCACAGGCCTGTTGTGATCCGTCCCGCCCACAGGGGAAGCTGGGCTCATGACAGACATCTCTATGAATATTTCAGGGACCGATATGTTTCCAGTGACATAGGCTAACACTGGGCCAGCTGTGGAAAAGAGAAGCCCAGAATCCAGAGCTTGAGGGAAGCCCATAAGGGAGCATGTCGGTTTGGAGCACTTGGTGAGTCTTAGAGCCTGTGCTGTGGGCCCGCAGGGGACCAAGGAGGGAGGCAGCTGCGCTTCCTGCCCTGGGGGAGATGACGGGCCGTGGAGTCTCAGGGGCAGGGAATGGAGGTCAAAGTGTGCGCTCATGGGTGGGGTCTGAGGGGACACCTCAGGCAACTTCTGCAGGTCCCAGCGCTCGCAGGAGAGCTCAGAGGTCCTGCAACCAGGTTTTGCTTGCGCAAAACTGCTGCCTGGCCTCCACGACATGACGTCCTGGCCAAAGAATCCAACGACGGGCTCCAGTCTCCCTGGGTCTCTTTTGTCACAGTGACTAACAGGCGGGCCAGACAAAGCTTGCATTCAGGAGCCCATCCCTGCAGGAGGATAACGCGGCCCCAGCTGATGAGGCAGGCACATTGGCATCTGGGTTTTTTTCCTCCTAAAGCAGAAGCAATATGATTGTTGGCAACGGGCTCCCCTGGGGGAGGGCACCACAGCCTCAGCCGGCACCGGGCGCCCAGAAGGCAGGCCCAGAGCTGTCCCATGTGCTTTCCCGAGTTCACGCAGGGCCGGCAGAGAGACTGGGACAGGGGCAGAGGAAAGAGGTGGGCGCGATTCCCCTACGTGGGACTCTCTCTTCCGGGCCTTAGCTCTCCCATCTGTAGGATTTCAGACTGGGGGAAATAGCACTAGTTGGCCCCAGTCAGATTGGGATGACCTTTCAGGCAGGTGATGGTCCCCTTGGTAAGTCTTTAGGCAAATAATATGTGGATTTACTCCTAGGCCACGGGAATAATTCTATCCTGCAGATCGAGGTCCAAGAGGGATTCCCAGGCCAAGGGTGTCTCACCTGAGCTGATTAATGTCACAGAGAACTGCAGGGGCTCCCCCCGTGGGCCTTCCCATGAATCAGCTCACCTAACTTCACTATACACCTGTGAAGTGGGCACTGTTATTTCTTTATTTTTTTTTTAAAGATGTATTTATTTATTTGAGAGTGAGAGAGAGTGGGAGGAGAGGCAGAGGGAGAGAGAGAATCTCAAGCAGATTCCCTACTGAGCTTGGAGCCAGATGCAGGGCTCAGTCTCATGACCAAGATCATGACCTGAGCCAAAACCAAGAATCAGACGCTCAACCGACTGAGCCACCCAGGTGTCCCTGGGTACTATTATTTCTATTTTAAAAATGAGAAAACTGGGACGCCTGGGTGGCTCAGTTGGTTGGGCAGCTGCCTTCGGCTCGGGGCATGATCCCGGAGATCCGGGATCGAGTCCCACATCGGGCTCCCTGCTCGGGGGGAAGCCTGCTTCTCCCTCTCACTCCCCCTGCTTGTGTTCCCTCTCTGGCTGTGTTTCTCTCTGTCAAATAAATAAAATCTTTAAAAAATAATAAAAATAAAATAAAATATTAAAAAAAAATAAAATAAAAAAAAAATAAAAATGAGAAAACTGAAGGTCAAAGGGGCCAGGTAAATTCTCCAAGGCCACACAGCTGATAAGCAGTGAAGAGAAGATGAGAACCTGGGTCTTCCTGGGCCAGGATTCCAATGTGCCAAGCCTTATGTTGCTTTTGTTCTCTGTGCCATCAGCGGGATGAACATCCTATCTCTCACAAAGGCTGTGTAGGGCCAGGAGCCGGTGCGCCCTGGATTCAGCCGCCCTGAGCTGGCACGCCCCTACTGGACGGGTGGCCTTTGGGCAGCTAGTGCCTCAGGGATGGACAGCAATGAGCCCAACGGATGAGGGAGGCTGACCGGCTTCTTGACTTTTCTTTTTCCCTGGAGTCAGGAGACTCCTCAAAGCTGCGGGATCTTCCTGACCTCAATGTTCATGATAATGATCAAAGGAAACCTGGACACAAAAACCTCCACTCCCCCACTCACCCTGGAACCTGCCATGTGTGTTTGCAAGTCGCTGCGCATGTCCCCTTGTTTGATCACTTACCCCCGCCGCTGGGGGAGGGGCAGCCGTGGCTGGAGACCTCACACAGACAGTTCTTGTGGCCGGGCTTTGTTCTACCACATCTCTGCCACAAACACACACACACACACACACACACACACACACACAGGCGCGCATGCACACGCACATGGCGAAGTCCAGGGATGCCACCCCACTCAATTGCGCCCCCACTCCAAGGTAAGATTGCAAACAGACTCCCTCCAAAGCCTCATTCCCGACACTCCTTAAGGATAAAATCATAATAAAAAAAAAAATTCAAGCCCAAGCTGATCCCAACAGGACCCACCTCTTGCGTGTGAATTCCATCCAGGGGCGGGAGGCGGCTTTTTGGCTCGGAAACTCTGCGGACCTTTGACGGACGTTTTTGCCTCACATGCCCCGCTCTCCCTCTTAAATGAACATGGATCAAGTTCTTCACCCTCAGGAGCGAGGCTGAAGTGCTGGGGGGCGGGAAAGGGGAGCGCTAACCCAGAAAGAGAGAGGGAGACCCGGAAGAGTCATTCCACGAGGGAGGAACAAAGACCTGCTTGCTGTCGCTGTCGCAGCTGGGAGCAAGGCCCAGGACCAGCGTGCGCCCCCCTGTGAGCACTGCCTGTGGCAAGGGAAGGGTCTCAGTGGACAGGGAGGGCTGCTGTGGCATTACAGGGGCTTCGGACCTCATTCCTCTCTCACCGAGGGCCTGGCAGAGAGAGCACTCCTAGCGTCATTGCTTGAGCCGGACAGCCCAGACTCCCGGGGTGGGGTGGGGGGACTCATCCCTGCCATGGGGGGACAAGGCGGCATAGGATTTTTCTCTTCCTTCGAATCCCCCACCACCCCCAGGCTGACCTGGATGCCTCTGCCCTGCAGGGCCGGCAGGGAGTCTCCTCGGAGCAGAGCCTCCTGTCTGGCTGCGAACTCTGGGGGCCTGGGGATTAGGGAAAGGACCCCCGCAGATGGAGACCAGCACACAGAGGCACCTGCGTCTGACTGGAGGCGCATCACTTCCTGGCCCTGTAACCTTAGGTGACTTTCCTCCTCGGAGCCAGCCACCTCCAACAGCCCCATGGTCACTAGGCCTGGACTCTTTCCACAATGTGCACATCCAGGTGCTTTTCTTTTTCTTTCTTTCTTTTTTTGATCTGCCTCTTGTGGGGACTGTAGTTATGGTCAATGGTGGTGGTGTGGCTAAGGTTCCCCCAGGCTGGCCTTCCTTTCCAGAGCATTAGAGACCTTTCACAGTATAGGCCCATCCAACCTCCTTGTGGAATGATTGTGACCACCATATCTTCTCCTTTATGGTCGTTTTTTTTCTTAAAGGATTTTATTTAATTGAGAGAGAGAGAGAGATCACAAGGTGGGGGGGAGGGTTGGAGGAGGGGCAGAGTGAGAAGCAGACTCCCACTGAGCAGACAGCCCAATGCAGGGCTTGATCCCAGGACCCTGGGATCACAATCACAGCCGAAGGGAGGTACCTAAAGAACTGAGCCACCGAGGTGCCCCATTCTCCTCCATGTTGTTAAACCGAGCAGTATTTGATCTTGACATTAGACTGTGTCCTTTCCCACCTCCCTGTCTTTGCTCAGGCCTTCTTTTGCCTCCCTCATCCTTGAACTCCTCTGCTGGTGAAATTCAGTTTACCTTTCAAGGTCAAACTTGAGAAGGTCTGTGAAAAGCATGGCGCGCTCTTTTGTGCTTCCACATTTTGTTGGGATTCCTTCCCACCACTGGACGGAGCTCCCCAAGAGAAGCGGCCTCAGTAGCAGATTGAAGAGCACAGGCCCGGGAGCTGGAGTCGGGTTGACCCTCAAGCCCCACCACATCCAAGCTGCACAACCTGGGGAAGGTTGTCTCACTGCCCTGTGCCTCATCTGTAAAATGGGGACAGCAGTCCCCCGCCTCACAGGATGGCTACGAAGATGAAGTGAGAGAAAGCAGGTGAAATGAGGAAATGAGGAGACCTGAAGCTGGCTCCCGGGAGACATGTCTCAGGCTCTTACTGGCATTACTGGTGCTGAAAACACTGCAGAGCACAAATCCTGACCAGAAGGCTCTGGCCTGTGAAGGCAGATCACTTGGCTCCTGGGGGAAAAAGTCCGTGTGTGGTGACTGGGAAGCACGATCAAGGGATGTAAGTATTTAAGTCAGGGACATTTCACACATACAGGGTAATGGAACAGGATCACAAGCCCTGGGTGTCCGATCCCCAGCTCCAACAGCTACTGATCCATGGCCGATCCTTCCAGATGGATGACCCATTCCCCGCTGCCTCCCCACTCCGACACACATGTTGGATGAGCTTAAAGCAAACTGCAGACGTGGAAAAAGCAATTTTATGCTTTACACTCTAAAAGGAGTTTTCAAAAAGGAAACACATAATCTATATGATTCCTCACAGCATATAGCTTCGTGACCTAGATGGAGACAGCCTTATTTTCATGGGGAAGGTTGAAGAAAGGCTGGGATGTCAGGGGGGCAGCCAAGAGAGTTCCGGGTTGGGAGTCCAGGGCTCTTTCCAGGACATCTGGGAAAGCTTATGGATCTTAAATACTCCCTCACCCCAGATTGTAACTAGTTTTTTTTTTTGTTTTTTTTTTTTTGAGAAAGAGAGCATGCACACAAGAGAGGGCAAGGGCTGGTGGGGAGGGGCAACTGGAGAGGGAGAGAGAGAGAATCATGCTGGGCATGGAGCCTGATGTGGGGTCTTGATCTCAACCACCCTGAGATCAGCACCTGAGCCAAAATCCAGTCAGGCCCATAACCGACTGGGCCACCCAGCGCCCCAAGTGTGACTAGTTCTTAATCA